>WHVD01000146.1:0-201683 GCA_015178975.1 Hysterangium stoloniferum | reverse complement strand
CCCTGTCGGCACCGACAATTAGTCAGTTTCCAGTTCTTAACAGTATATTCTGATTTCACACTCGCATTTTCCGTCTAAACATGCCTCCGAGGAAAATGCCAAGCCTAGCGGCGAAGCAGAATCTTCCACTCTCAAGTCTCCTTTTCTGTATACAGCCCGAGCTACTCAGAAAACTCCGCTACCAGAAACCTCCGAAGAATCTCGCTTTGTGGAGATTACCGGCGATGCTGAAGAAGTAACTGAAGCAACCGATCCCGAAGCAACTGAGGAGATTAACAATCAACCAGTTTCGGAACACGAACCCGAGGATGGCGACCAACCTCAGGCTAGTGGCTCCAAGAAGTCTGCAAAGAAGAAACCGGCTCTCGACCCTGAAGAAACATGGGAATTGTTTTCAGGTACACTAGGATCCCTTAATGAATTCCTTAAAAGCAATATCAAGGAAAAGGAACCTGGGCAAACCCGAGTCAACAAACCCGAGCCATTTACTGGCTCAAACCCGAAGAAATTGCCGACATTCCTTATGCAATGTCGATTCAACTTTCGGGACCGCCCGGCTGCATTCGCAACGGATGACCGAAAGGTAAACTTCGCACTCTCATACCTTAAGGATTCCGCAGCAGCCTGGTTTGAACCCGCATTTTCTGGCCTCACCTCTGAAGACCCCGATTGGCTCCACGATTGGGATGCCTTTGTCGAGGAACTCGAAACCAACTTCGGCCCCTACGACCAAACCGGCGATGCCGAAACCGCGCTTTCTAATCTCAAAATGAAAGACACTCAGCGCATCACCGATTATATCGTCCAGTTCAACAACCTCGCCGCGCGTTGCGACTGGGGCGATTCGGCCCTCCGTTACCAGTTTTACTCCGGCCTTCCGTCTCGCCTCAAAGACGAAGTCTCCAAAGGAGAGACCGGCAAGCCGAAAACCCTCCCTCTCATGCGCCTGAAAGCCCAAAACGCAGACGCTCGATACTGGAACGACGTTCGGAAATCAGTCGCGAAAACCCGTCGGACAAAAAATCATCGGACAACAAAAATGCCAACAAGTCTGGTAACCAAAACACCAATATAACTGGCAACTCGACTTCCGATAAGAAGTCCGAAAACAAAGGGTCTAACGACAAAAAAGGCAAGGGCAAACAGTCGAATAAGTCTCAAGACAAAGACAAACCCGACCTAACTGGCAAACTCGGCTCCGATGGCAAGCTCCTACCACAGGAAAAGCAACGCCGAATGGACAACAACCTTTGTTTGTTGTGTGCAGATCCCGGACACCGAGTCGCTGCATGCCCAAAAGCCACAAAAGCCCGATCGGCCAACACGGCCACGACCTCACAACCGGCCAAGCCGGCTGCCGAGTCGAAAAAAGATTAAGCAACTCTCTGGATTCCGTGCGGTTGGAGAGTTGCGTTGAATCTCCTCGCACACCGGAAAATTGTCATCTTAACGCATCCGCATTGTATGATCCTAATTCTTTGTTCATAAATCTTACTTCGGAACCTCTCGGGAGTTTCACTTTTCGAGCTCTCATAGATTCAGGTTCAACCCATTGTTTTATAGATACAAGTTTTTCCAGAAAAAATCAGTTGAAAACCTATGCAATAGATCCGATTCCGCTCCGACTTTTTGATGGTACCTCAAACTCCGTAATCTCGCAAGCCTGCGAACTCCGACTTCGGTTCCCGTGTGGAACCTTTCAGACAGTTACGTTTTTTGTAACACAGTTGGACTCGAGCTGCTCCGTGGTTCTAGGACATAACTGGCTCACCCGCTATAATCCGTTGATTGATTGGGTATTGAGCAGTATCCATTTCCGAACCCCGTCGGCACCCGATACGACTGGTCCGTTTCCACCTGTTTCGGCAAATATGGCCTCTACAGCACCTCCGGCCCCCGTGGCAAATCCGAGCTCTCCGCCACCTGTCTCTCTAATAAACGCCGCAGCTTTTATGAGAGCCATCAATTTGGACGGCTCCCGAGCATTTACAGTCAATCTTAAAGTTGACGAAGTCACCGGTCGCTTTGCATCCCCGGTGACCGAACCGATCGCAGATTTAGAAGGTGTTCCTAAAAAATACCATGAATTTGCAGATGTCTTCAGTAAACAAAAAGCCGATCGACTCGCCCCTCACAGGCCTTACGATTTGAAAATTGATATTGAAGATGGTTCACATCCGCCCCTAGGCCCAGTTTATCCTCTCTCGCAGTCCGAATTATCGGCTATCCGAGATTTCTTGGATGAACATTTGGCTATAGGTTTTATCCGACCCTCAAAGTCTCCCTATGGAGCCCCTGTCCTATTCGTTCGGAAAAAAGACGGTTCCCTTCGACTTTGCGTTGACTTTCGAGGACTAAACGCGATTACTCGAAAAGACAAGTACCCATTACCATTAATCTCCGATTTACTCGACGCCCCTCGGAAGGCCCGAATTTATACAAAGATAGATCTCAAACACGCCTATCATTTGGTTCGGATCGCCGAAGGCGACGAATGGAAAACGGCTTTTCGCACTCGCTATGGCTCCTTTGAATGGTTAGTAATGCCTTTCGGCCTCACCAACGCTCCGTCGGTCTTTCAACGTTTTATCAACTGATGTCTTTTCCGACCTCCTTGACGTCTTTGTCATTGTGTACCTAGACGACATCCTCATCTTCTCCGAAGACCCTACACTTCATGATGAACACGTCCGTGAAGTCCTCCGAAGACTCCGAAAACATGGTCTTTTTGCGAATGGTAAAAAATGTTCTTTTGATGTCGACACGGTTGAATACTTAGGCTTCATGATGGGACCTGATGGTCTCCGCATGGACGACGCTAAAATTCAAGTCATTCAAGATTGGCCGGAACCCCGAAAGGTTAAAGATATTCAATCCTTTTTAGGCTTCGCCAATTTTTATCGCCGTTTCATTCACAATTACTCAAAAATTACCGTTCCGCTCACTCGTCTTACTCGCAAAGACACCCCGTGGAATTTCTCCGAAGAATGCCGATCGGCATTCCAGGAATTGAAAAGTGCGTTTACATCCGCCCCTATCTTGTCGCACTGGAAACCCGACGTTCAACTCATCGTGGAAACTGATGCTTCGGACTATGCGCTTGCCGCGATATTGTCCATTCTGGACACCGATGGTGAAGTACACCCAGTAGCTTTTCTGTCTCGCACATTTTCGGCGCCTGAACTCAACTACGACGTTCACGATAAGGAATTACTCGCAATATTTGAAGCTTTCAAGACATGGCGACATTATTTGGAGGGCTCGGCCCACCCGGTAGATGTTATTACAGACCACAAAAATTTAGTTTACTTTTCAACCACAAAACTTCTCACCCGTCGACAAGCTCGATGGTCCGAATACCTCTCCGCTTTCAACATGGTAATCCGCTTCCGTCCCGGCCGCCTTGGTGGAAAACCCGACGCTATGACTAGACGATGGGACGTCTATCCTAAAGAGGGGAGTAGCGACTACGCCACAGTTAATCCGCATAATTTCAAACCTATGTTTTCATCGGAACAACTGTCCGCATCTATCCGAGCCACTTACCTCATTCATCCAGTCTTGCGAAGTGTTATCCTTATGGATACCGAAAAGTTACATCAAGACATGCTATCGGCAATTCCATTAGACCCAGTCACCAAAGCACACCTCGATAACCCGTCCGACCCCGATCAGCCCCGATGGTCATTAGACTCACAAGGTTTCATTCGACTTGACAATCGCATTTATGTACCGGATTCCGACACCCTTCGGCTGCAAATCCTACAACATAAGCACGACCACCCAATCTCAGGACATTTCGGCCTCAATAAGACCCTCTCACTCATTAGAAGAGAATATACATGGCCCGGCATCCGAGATTTTGTTAAGCACTATTGTAAATCCTGTACTACGTGTTTACGCTCTAAATCACAGCGACACAAACCATATGGCCTACTCAAACAATTACCGATACCGGAAAAACCCTGGAACTCGATTTCTATGGATTTTATCGAGCACCTACCGGCATCCGAAGGTCACACAGCAATCCTAGTTGTTGTGGATCGGCTCTCAAAGCAAAGTATTTTCATTCCAACATATGACACGATAACATCTGTACAGTTAGCTGAATTATTCGTTACCCACGTATTTTCCAAGCATGGCGTTCCGTCGCATGTCACATCCGATCGCGGCTCCGAGTTTGTCTCTCACTTCTTTAGGTCACTCGGAAAAGCACTAGACATGAAGTTACACTTCACTTCGGGCTATCACCCGGAAGGCGATGGACAAACCGAACGCATGAATCAAACCTTGGAGCAATACATCCGTGTCTATTGCAACTATCAACAAGACAATTGGAAATCACTACTACCGCTGGCCGAATTCGCATACAACAACGCACCGAATGCCACTACTGGCATTTCGCCTTTCTTCGCAAATAAAGGCTACAACCCCAACATCGCAATCCACCCGGAACGCGATCTCGCATCCGCCCGTGCTCAAGACTTTGTTACAAACCTCGACGAGCTACATCAAGAACTTCGTAAAACTATCGCAATGGCTCAAGAACGATACCAACGGTCTGCGGATAAAAACTGACTTCCACCTCCTGATTTCAAGATCGGAGACCGAGTATTCGTTAAAGCCGAGTTTTTCCGAACTACTAGACCTTCTAAGAAGCTCTCTGAAAAATATTTAGGTCCTTTCGAAGTTATAGCACAAGCCGGCACACTTTCATGGACGCTTCGGCTCCCCGACAACATGCGTGCAGTGCACCCGGTATTTCATGTATCTATGTTAGAACCTTGTGTTCCTAACAGTATACCGGATCGCATACAGCCACCACCTCCACCCGTGATTATTGATGGGGAACCCGAATTCGAGATATCAGAAATCCTAGACTCAAAAATCGACAATCGCCGACGCTCATGCAAATTACTTTATTTGGTCAAATGGGCTGGCTATGAAGGTACAGATGAAGAAACTTCATGGATCCTAGCTACAGAGCTCGGTAATGCCTCGGAAATCGTTTTAGGGTTTCACCAAGCTTATCCGAACAAACCCGGTCCTCTCAATTCCTTATAAGACTATCACGCGGTACCCGACCTTTTTCCGACTATGCCTTATGTTTTCACGCTATGATTTGTTTGTTTAAAAAGAAAAACCGATATATTTCACTATCTAATTTTCTCCCTCTACAACTTCTCCCTCCTCTCCGACCTCCGAACCCACCTCCGCACCGACAGCCACCGATACCACATCACCGACCTTCTCCGAAACCCCAATTTCATGCCCACCGCAACTCGAGACTTCCAAATACTGCTCAAGTTGACCACCGAGAGACTCGATAACACTGGTCTGTTTCTCCAGCCCGACGCCCAAGAGTCACAATTGCTCAGTTACAAGCCCTTGTTGTCGCAACATCTCATATCGGTACCGGCTCGTCTCCGAGAAGTAGGTCCGCATGAGGCGGTTTTGCTCTTCTAGAGCATCGGCCTGTCGCTCCTGGAATGAGCCATCGGCCCCCGGAAAAACACACCCAAGCTTCTGATCAGCGCACTCTTGACAAGTGCGGCCCCGACCATTGGTCCGGGGATGACAGGTTCGACCCCGTTTCGTGCACCGATTGCACTTGGGGTCATTTTCGGGCCCCGCCTTGGGGGCCTGCTTTTGTTTCTATAAAAAAAAAAAAAAAATTATTTAGGAAGTTTTTATTTTAGGAAACCGAACCCACCTTGGGGCTCGACGGCCCCGGTGCATCCTCCTCGTCCTCCTCTCCCTCTTCGTCATCGGACTCCGAAGGCGTTGCAGCCTTGCGCTAACAGATATTGTCAGTAAGGTTCGCAAAAGACACCAGAGCCGACTCACTTTTCCCTCCCGCTTCTTTTTCGCCGCCTCCTCCCGTGCCCGATCGGCCTCCTGCTGCTTGTTCTTTGCAAGCACTGCTTCCCAGTGCTTGCGCGCGGCCTCTTCTGCCGCCTGTTTCTTTTCCTCGGCCTCGATGGCCGCCAACTCCTCCTTCTCTTTCTGCTCCTCCTCTTCACGCGCCTTTTTCTTCTGCTCGAGTATACGCCGACGCTCTTTCGCGTTCGCCGTACCACTCGGCGCCAACATGGGCGCAACTGTTAACCTAACCGGAAAGGGCTTTGACCCCGAGCCTATGGTCATGGTGGTTAGAGGAAGGGAAGTGGATTTTCAAGCGCCAGGAACTCTCAAACTTTTATATGCAAACTTTTGCCGAGTCACATGATGTTTGACACACCCAGCCGTACCCGACAAGTTTTTACGTACGGGATCTAGATTTTCGGCCTCCTTGGGATTTCGGCCAAAAGGGGAGATACTGTTACGACCGTGTCGCAACCCTATCGGCCCCGAGGTTATCGCCACTTGTCAACGTTTCAAGTCGTCCCCTCGGAAACCATCGGCCCCGAAGCTGACGAATGTTTCGCGAAGATCAAACTCCATTTACGCCCACGTCAAATAACTCGTATTGTCTGGTCAAACTTTGATACGTCCCCTTTATTATGTTGATCCGTTCAATCTTATGTTTCGCATATGTCTATCTATATTTGTAGTCCTCGAACCATTTCCTTTTATCGTAATTCCGCTCTCGGTTATCATCGGCCTCCGAACTAATCATAAACTTCCCGTTCCTAGTCAAGCTTATTGTTAATACCGTGTTCCGCCCTTCTCCCCATTAGTATTTTCCAGACGCCTGTTACTTGTATATGAACCCGCTGTAATTGTAGTTACTAGACAATCAGAATATCGACTCAGAATACCCTCATACACCTGTATCAGTCTCATACTAAGACTTCCCCCATCCGCCTTCGCGTGCGCTCGCCCACTCCCGGCCCCGACCCCTTGGCCCGACGCTCGACTTGTCCTTCGATTCCGATCGGTATCACGCCGAAAGGTACTCACTAGGACCAGTCTTCGCCCGCCCGAAATTTAAGGACATCCTGCGGATATTTGCGAGGGCGCAGCCCATAAGCTGAAGCCAAGTCCTTCCGATCGGTCCCTGTCGGCCACCGACAATTAGTCAGTTTCCAGTTCTTAACATGAACGCACCCATACATATCTTTCTCTAACGAATGGGAAATGAGAAAAATCTGTGATACAATAATGTCACTGCCTCTAGTTTTGTTCAACTTCTCTTTAGTCTACTTTCAGCTACTTCTATGCATCGACCAAATTATCTTTTAATGTTCATAATTACCTTCTTCTATAATAATCCACTTATTTTTGTGAGTTAGCCGTTGAGGATGGAGTATACATTGACACCCTTAGTTAGTAGAGTGTTGGAGTAAAATAAAGAGTTACAGCAAGACAACTTAAATCAATTTATTGGACAATGACTAAACAAATTCTGATAACTTCACTATGCGGGAGATAACTAGCTACGGCTCTGGCCTACTATTTTTCTGGGCCAATCATCATCCGAAAAATCAATCAAATTAATCTGTTCCCGTGATTCATCCCTTCCTTTGGGGGAGCATAGATCGCCTGCAAACGAACCGCCGTAGTATAACTTTCCAATCTAGATTCAATAGAGGGACGAAAACCAATAATGGAAAGATATATTAACCCACATAACCACGAGGTTAGCAATGCAATTAACCCAATGAAGAATGGCTCCGAGTGCGTTCGAGCGAGTGTGGGAATTGTCACATTGCGAGTAACTGATGAACTGGATAATGAACCAATTCCCACCACCATGTGTGCAACCCCGAGCCATATTTGGTCGGCGAAAATATCAAGACTCGGCTGGGTAAAGGCCAGGCTGTTGTTGTCATTGCCGACGGTGGCATGATACCCTAGCTGCTTTATCAGTATTGAATTACTCTCGACGTCGTTTGCAAGGCTCGCATTGACCATGCCCGCAAATACAGCCGAAAGAGGGTCCGCAATCCCCATGTACCGGATTGTAGGGGACGTTCTTTACAAATGCTCCGTAGGTCAGGTCCATTCCCGATAATGATGCAGTACCGAGCGAAAAATTCGATTGACACATGACCATACCAGTGGTGGTTACAGTTCCATTGTTGGATTGAAGGAAGATATAAGCTGTGGCGTTAGAGTCGGAATCGGAGGGAACTGTGAAGACCGATGGGGATGTGCAAAAGCTATACGTGGCGTTTGCAGTCCCAAAAGAGACATTTATATCCACCTTTTGGTCCCTATTGGGAGAAAGAGAGTTGTTGCAGAACATTAGGAAGAGAGCGGTATCTCGTTCAACAGCCGTTGAAGCATCGTCGGAGAATGGTGCGCAACCCCCTTGAAGTTGTAAACCTTCCCGATTAGCATCTGCACCTCCGAGATCATCGGAAAAAACGAATTCACTGAAACTTCCTGGTGAAAATTCTTCTGGACTGTATATACTGAACTCGTAGGCATCAAATACGGATAAACGGTGGCCCATCAACCCATCCCTGTGCCTATCTCTGTTCCGGTCCACACCAAGGATCGCCTGGGAAGAAAATATTCCATGTGGGGTGGTTGGGAAGGACGACGTCGTATTGATGGATTTTATAGGATAAGCACGCGAAAGGACTGCTGGCGTGGCAAGGGAAACCATAGACGTGGATGCAAACACGAAAAATGTTAGGGAGATAGGGACGTTCCGTACGATAATGGTTTTCATAGCACGTGCGAGTCCGAGGGGGCTAGACCATGTCCGATCCGTCATCCAGAAGAGCTCACCCCAGGAACACTTATCTGCTTTCTCCCTCTGAAACGCTGAAGCACCTACTCGCACGAGGTGTAAAGTAGTAATAGGCGCGTGAAATTGGGAGAAGAAAGTGTGCATTAAGCTCGCCAGACTGTCGTATAGCAAGCTCTTTTTAATGTCGTGGGGAGCCTTATGGACTGCAAAGAAAATGTACGCTGCAATGTAGCCGATCCATATACTCAAGGCTATGACACTAAGAGGGTTCCAACTTTCCTTGGTAGTAACCGGGTGACTTGCTAAAACCCCAAGTATGCACAGTCAGCAGATACATCAGAGATAATTTGAAGTGAATAGTTCAGACCTGCGGCGGGTTGTGCATCTTGTTCACTGGTAGTGCTCGTGACGTTGACGAGAGAATGACTGAAGAGCCTTACCAGTATGTAGGAAACACGGGGAAAGCCTTAGCTCCAAATTTTTTTAGGATTCTCAGGAGAGGCTTATTTTATATAAAACTCCACCAACCACTCATCACTGTTTTCCGTCTGGTTTGCCGTGGTACAGAAAGCTCAGATTTAGAAACATAAACCGGAAAAACACGGGACGTTTATATTTTCGAATCTGAGCTGTCAGTGGCTTGTTGAGAAGTAACTTGAGATTTTAGCTCTGGTGCACTTTCCGGTTTATGTTCCCAAATCTGAGCTTGTTGTACCACGGCAAACCAGACGGAAAGCGGTGATGAGTAATTGGTGGAGTTTGATATAAAATAAGCCTCTCCTGAGAATCCTAGAAAAATTTGGAGCTAAGGCCTTCCCCGTGTTTTTCCGGTTTATGTTTCCAAATCTGAGCGTGCTGTACCACGGCAAACAAGATGGAAAGCGGTGATGAGTGGTTGGTGGAGCTTTATATAAAATAAGCCTCTCCTGAGCCTAAAGAAATTTGGAGCTGGAAAACGCCCCAGCAAGTCCGCCACCCACATGGGCGCTATAGCGCCAGGTTCCCGGAATCCCTAATAGAAAATTGGATGACCTTAATTGCTCGGTGCTTTGAGGATTATTGTGCTACGAAGTGACCTATAAAAAATATACGAGAACTGAGGAAAAAACTTTCTAACTCAGAAGTTGTTACAAATGATAGTGTTTTTAAGTCGTCACAAAACAGTATAATCTCTTAAAACTATCTGATACCCTACTGGTGTACTTATTATGCGACAATAGAATCCTTTGTTCCTTTGTTCCCTATCAGACCAATTGTCTTTCAGATTATGGAAACAATTGCGACGTATCCAAATGTTGAAATAAAAAGTATTAGATCAGCGTATTACGTAATCAGGAACATAGTAATCGGCTAAAGCACCTGTACAGTTCAGGAACATGAACTTACGAGGTATTTTAGCTTAGCGCGCAATAGCGTAATCTCTCAGTGGAGTTACCACTCACTTAGAGGTACGATTATATCCTTTTAATAGGTATATAGTAATATACATACTCAGTGGAGTTACCACTCACTGAGAGTCTTTTAATAGAACTGCGCAAATAATCTCAACACCAAATGCATGCGTAAGCCCCATTCACAATGGAAGTACAGCATGTACCTGACGGATTTTCTTAAATCCCCATACGAACGCTTCGCCAATCATGGCGGCTAAAGCTACCCGCTCCGACACTCTCATCCATCTTAGGCGCCGAATAGTGATTAAAATCTTTAACTCGGTTAAGGATCCGACGGGTGGATTGGCATACAGCCTCGTTATCTCTTATGTACCTCGATTCTTATTTCTACGGCAAAATATGTCACCCATTGTTTAAATCTCATGCGTGGGATATCCCACGCATTTGAAGATGAACTAGATAAAGTTTTTGCATGTATAATCTTATATGGTATAAAGATAAAGTTCAGAGCCGTGAAAATTGTTGGGATTTATGGGTATATGTTGCAAGCCGTTGAAGACGCTCACGGTCTTATTGTGGTCTTTTTTTTCGGTGGATATTCGATTTATTTGATGGACAATCGGCTAGGTAGTACTTTACAGTAATTTAGTCATCGGTTGTATTCATGGCACTTCGTCGCCCCCTTCACCCTCACGAAAACCCACGGTATATTTTTAACAGTAATAAGACTAAATCCAATACCCCAAGAAATGCCCTCTTTGAACGCCATGTGTGCCGTAGCACAGTAGCAGTATAGAGCCGACATGTCATACTGGGGGACCTCACAACCTTGTCCTGGAGTTGGCTTAGGAGATCCGCCTTGATTGTAACAATGTCTCTCAGTTGGGCTAGAGGCATAGAGAGGAGTGCACTCAAAGGCAGTACTTTGAGCGGATGTTCCATCCTCATCCTCATCCTCATCACCATAGTACGAAGAACAAGGCCTCTTGGGAACTTCACGGGTGTTGGGTCCATCGCCCATATATCATCATGATATTTTTCAACATCAATTTCAGGTCGGGGTCGGTCATGTAGACAGCCTCTAGTCCAAGTTTTTTCATTTACAACAGGGTAGGTCCAGTGCGACATATCATAAAACGCGGATGGATGTGCGACATTACTTCAAACCCATGGTAGGGTAAGCAATGTGTATGAAGGCGGAGGTCCATGGATAGAACAGGGTCACTTTGTCAATGAATAGGCACAGGAATCATTTTACGAGTGGCAACAAAACGGTATTTGAAGCTGCCATTCTGGAGTAGTGTTAAGGATGAATAATGGATATCATAAAAATTATACAGGAAAATTCTCTCTTTCTGCTCCAGCTGTGACATATGCATATGTGCTTCAGGAATAAAAAAACCATCTGGTTTTGTCATATAAAGCACGAAACTTTGGGCTGACTGACAAATAATCAGCAGACTAACCTAAAACCCAAAGCCAAACAATACACGGCACATAATATTGTACCGCGTGTCAAGATTCAAGGTGTATTCCTTCATATTAATAGTACTATAACGAATCAAGCTGTGAAAAATCAATCAGTGTTTCATACAGGAGATGAGAGTCAACTCACAATAGATGAATCTGTAGCGATTTCACGCAATGTACATATTGCGTCTCATGGTAAATACTAGTATTTTCAATCAAGCAACGACTTTTCGAGAGCATTGAAGTGGGAATCTTCACCCTGTCTTGGCTAGCCTCTTGGGATAACGTGCGGGGTTGGGTTTCTTTGTCTGCGAAGGACTGGCTTGCGCATCCTCCAGATGGTCAGATACGTCTTGGGTCGTGTTCATCGACGGTAAGTGTTAGGGGCCATTTCCGGGTAAACGTGGTAATCAAGTCGCACTGAAATCTTGTCACACTAGCATGACGGAATGTTGAGGGTTCATCGGCGACTAGCAGACGATGGAAACGCCGCATCCATTGTGGCACAGGCTGCAATTCGTTGTGTTCTGCGTTTAGTCAGTGCGTGCTCTCTCCGATGATGGCGGTTCCAGCAGCGAGATCATTCGTGCTTCCTGCATGGCATCTTTAGCTTTACACGATGGTAACTATAGGTGGCCTTTTCGCTCGCCCTTCTGTAGGTAAATGCGCTTCCTCCTTCCCCTCATATGGCCATTTTCTATTAGGGGATAATTCTCTCATGGCTCATTTGTCCCATCCTGATTATTCTTGCTTATTATGAACAGGCGAAAAATGGCTGTGCATCCTAAGAGTCTTACAAACATTGTTAGATAAACCCAAAACTAACAATCATGAAAAGAATTTAAATAACCAGTGCACAGCTCCTATCGTAATGGCACAAAAAGGTATGTGTAGTATAAGGGAAGCCAATCCCAGCGAAGTTCAGGCATGCGACCGCTCAAAGACGTGACTACAAGTGATCTAAATAGAGAAGAACGGTTGCTCATTGCCGTACGACTGAGATTGCTGCTGCTGCTGTTGCTGGAATGGATTATATCCGGTCTTCTGCGCTGTCAAACCAGCTTGGGTATGTCCGAATCGGAGAGCACCTTGGTTTCCGAATGTATCTAACCCGTCCTCCCTTGATGCGAAAGATCATGAAGACAAAATGAGACAGTAAGGAGGTGCAACACATACCTATTAGCAAGAATACTGGCGAGGTGCGCATGTTCGCCATCTGATCGTTGGGCCCCCGCAGGCGAGGAGGGGATAGGGCTGGGGCGACCAAAAGCGGATGGCGACGGCGACCCAGTTGACGGGAAAGCTGATTGCTTGATTGAGGGCACGGGAGGTGGAGAAAAGGACGCCGGCGCGAATGGGTTATTCGACCTATATAAAGAATGTAAAAAAGACATTGCAATAGTCGGAAAGTAAGGATGCCTACCCAAATCCTGTAGGCTGCGGCACCAACGGCTGGGGCTGCTGCTGCTGATTTTGCTGCTGCTGCTGCTGTTGAAATTGTAAGAATTGTTGTTGACGCATCCACTCATCCTGTTGCGCCTGGGCCTGGGCTTGGGCCTGGGCCTGAGCTTGAGCCTGAGCCTGAGCCTGTTGTTGCTGCAACATCCACTGTTGCTGATTGGCCAAGTATTCGGCCTTAGGAGATAAATACTTGTCTTGATACTAGGTGGTAAAACATACCTGCATAGCTTCCTGTTGCTGCAGTTGTGCATAAGGGTTGAATGAAGTAAACTGAGGCTGCACTTGGGTAAACTGCGGTTGAAGCTGGGAAAACAGGCCACCGGATGTGTCAACAAGGGGGAATGGATTCGTAGCGGCAGGCGGACTGAAGGCCAAATTATCGGTGCAAGGAAGTTAGCAAATAGATCCATGACTTACGCTTGCTGGGTATCGTCAAAGAGACTGCGTGCGTTGGCATCTTCAAGCGCTTTTTTTCGCTTTGCCTCCTCCTCTTCGCTTAATCTGATTGCCTTCTGAAGGTCGCTCTCTTCATTCGTTCTGGCCTGCTCCTCTTGCAAACTGCGCTTGCTGGCCTCGATAGCTCTCTTCAGTTCATCGTCATCTTCCGGGCCTGCCCGCCTCCTACTACTGGTAGATGGGGCAGCACTCGGCCGCGATAATGTACTGTCTTCGCCAAATTCATCGCCGTCTCCTGACTTACTACCAACCATCCTATCCCGCATATGCGCACGGGCACGACGCTCTTCGCGCAACCGGGATTCGTCCTGAAGAAGATTGGTGATGTCCTTCGCCTTTTGCCGTACGTTGGCACCTTGATCTTTGCCATACTCGTCCACGAATTGGAATTCCTTCAAAGTTTTAATAATGTAGACGTTATCCCGAAAGTAGATAACGACATTCTCCGATCCAGCATGAAGGCAGTAATCCAAGACGGTCAGCGCCTGAGGGGTAGTTACAATCAGCGAGGCAACTCGACGGTGCCTTACCGCACCTTAAAGACGTGTCTCCAGTTCTTTCCTTTGTCGTTGAGTCTCTTATCTAGCATCTCCATAATCTCGACGAAATCATTCCTGAGTGGCGTGGCATCAAGGGACGGACGATACGCAAATATAGATCACGAACTGGTTGTAGGTCATTTGAGCCAATTCATTCATCTGGGTTCCGCTTGGTCCCCACGGGTCATTCGAAGTAGCATCTCGGACCTTGGCTTGAACATCCGAGTACCCCTACAGAAGCGGTTAAGTGTGAATGGACACGAGACAAGAAGATGGGTAAGACTTTGGTGTAATTCTTGACGACTCTGAGTGTTCCTGATGCCAATTTTTTGTTAGAAACACTTGGGGCAATGAAGAAAACAAGAACCTGCCTTTGCCCAAATGTTGGAGCGACATGGGATTCCAATGAGTGACGGGGTCAAACTGCGCCTTATGTAAGCCGCAAATTACCTTTCCTCGCATTAGTTTGAAAACGTTAACTCCGCTTTCCAATAAAGGCAACATCGCTCATTACCAGGTCTGGTGTAAATCGAATTCTCCATCGTTTTATCAATGAGTTTATATTTAACGCAAGTCAAAAAAATCATTATTGTCATTATTTTCGTACTGGCAACCCATGGTTTCCTATATATTTGGCTGCTGTCCACGGTTTCCAATCCCTCAGAGTCACGTCGGGAATTCTAAATACTTCCACCTTGAGTGGACGGCAACAGGCCAAAGCTTTGTCGTTGTCAGCGCTCCATCCGCTATGCGTCATCTAAACAGGTATACACTCACCAGGATCCTCGTCTTTAGATATATCTAGATTCATCACAATTATCAGAAACAGAACTCCGAATGAGTGATAATATTCACCGTCCCCCCACATACGCAGGCTTAAATCTCCCCCGGGGCATGTGGAAAGAGCCACCACTAGATCCTGCTCAGCAAAAAATTCTATGTCTACTCAACTGAAATCTAGATGCAATAATAGGGTAACACGAGAATACTGCTCACACGTATCTTTCTTGGCGGGGCAAGTTTTCTAAATAAAGGTGAGCGTTGATGAGACACCCACCGATATGTTACGGAAGGACGCACCATGAAATACTAAAAATTGACCTTCTATGCAAGGTATTCTGACTTCATTCTGTGATCTCACCTTGTCCTCGTCGTTCAGTCCTGTGCATTGAAACACATTCAACACGTCCTTTTATGCAGCAGTCAACTAAAACAACTTCCAAGCCGATGGTGCGGGTTAGCATCAAAACTCACATGAACATCAAATTCCGTGAGGCCGAACGGCTCAATGGCCCGGGTCAAGTTGGAATGACAATGGAAGTCACGATCCACACCTTAATAGTGCAGATTAGTCGCGAGATGGGGGATCGTAAATTTGTCGTCTATATGTACCAGTTAGATATTTATTGACATAAGGGTCACAACGGGTGCCCAGAAGATCATGAACTATAGCATAGATGGTCAATCATCAAATGTTAGGCTGAACGCCATCACATTCAATACAAATCCTTACCTCGTCCGCCCTCTCCATCCTTCCCATATCCCGACAGTGAATCGAAAACGATAGTTGCCATCGGACGTACTTCAAACGTAATAGCTTAAGCTCATCGTGCACACGGCTCAACAATGGGAGTGGCATTACAGAATGGAAGCGTGGACCAAAGTCGATCGTAAGTTGTGACATGAGCCGCTTGTAGCTGTCGCGTCCTCGATGCCCAGAACCTCTTCATGCAGTAGCAAAAAGTCATTATGTATATATGGAAAAAGTCCTCTTTGTTTCATCACCTCTCGAGAATCCGAGGCATTCCACACTGGGAAAAAAAATAGGCACATTGACATAAACTGCTCTGGCTACAGCTAGGTTAGTACTCACGATTAAGGTCTCCAACCTACAATACAAATAATATCCATACCATGGTAAGTGTAAATTATTTGCGTCGATCGAACGGAGGACGCACCTGTGGTCCCTCTGGTGTGCTCAATCTGAACACCTGTCCAGCGGCAACCCGCCAGGCCTTCCCAGATCGGATGGGAAGAATGAAGCTCTCCACTAGCTCACGCCCCTCAATTTTCGAAACGTTGTCATAGAACTCCTTATCGATGGGCAATGGGCTGTAGGCGGCTTCAAGGAGAGCAGATGATGCCATTATACTCAAGTTTGCAAGTGAGCCTTCGAAGCGGTTAGATACTGATGCCGTCGTGGTAAAATGAGATTTCTAAGTTTATCCATTTAAAGATAAGTGTACTTAGGGATCGAACGGGTCGACACTGTTACTTGAAATGTGGACTTAGATTGGCAATAGCTTTTATGTAGATATTCGACGTCAAATATTAGTGTTGTTTACCATTTTTACCTATGCTACAGAAATCCTATGTTTCTCCAATACGTGATCCATGATAATACATCCTGCCGGGAGAGCGCTGACAGCCCACCCAATGATTCCGGAGCCAACGCCTGGGCCGTCTCCGACCCTAGAAGCGGAAAACCCATCACTTCAGCCTCTGTCCCTCGCGCCAATTTTATCGCTGAAAAAAAGGCCAATAGCTTGACTGCAGGTTCTTGAGGCGAATGCAACGCTAATAACTCTAACTTATTGTACCATTCTGCGCATGGTATAAGTGGCACGCCCAGTGCCTCCGAAACTGGGTCCATTATTGCACGCCATGCAACGGGGCGCGGATGGACGAGATGGACGTAAGTGGTCCCCGGCGTGCTATCCCCCCCTTGACATATTTCGAGCAAACTTGACGCTGCGGCTTCCTGTGGTAACCACGACACGATCTACCGACGGTACACATCAGCTAGGAAACATGAACTCTTGCAGTTGACTCTTACACCTTGAACATCCGGTAGAACCCCAAGGGCATTGCCAGATTTAATTAACGCAGGTACCCATTCACTTGTCTGCCAAGCACCATTCGACCCCCCTGCCAGTTGTCCTGCCCGCACAACGTACACACTCAAATTTGTCGCTGCACACTCCACGATACGTTCTGCAACACATTTTGATTCGGAATAGCCTGATCCGACAGAATAGGCCATGTCAGGCACACGAATTTCTGGCATCGCAGAACAGTCTTGCCAATCTACTGAAAATTGAGAACATTCGCGCACAGCTGCAAGTAGGACTCACTGCGAAACACGCCAATCGTGCTGATGAGCATGAATCGAGGTCGATGAGCTCTGGTAGACAACAGCGCTAAATCCACTAGGTTCCTCAAAAACTGCAGGTTAGATTCGAACGAAGTGAGTCCTAATTTGAAGTCCACCGTCCAGGCTGTGCAGAGCCATAGTCAGAGCAGGGACAGACAACTCGTTCATTTGCTCACCATTGTGGATAAATAATGTAGCAGAGTCTCGTATCTATTTTTTTTTTTCAGTGAGGTAGGCGGTTGCGCCGAAGTTACCATATGCTTACCGAATCCCTGGCGTCACTTGTTACCCCGCCATCAGCATCAACTTCTACGTAGACAACTTTATCGCAATGTAATATCGAGGGATCCAAACCTCGATCGCCCCATATAGATTGCTGCCTTTTTGCGATAGGTGTTTCCCTCCGTCGGTTCAGGGCAAATATGCGAGAGACACGCGGGTTGTTCAGCAAGGAGGCAAGAATTTGGGTGCCTAATGACCCAGTAGAACCTGTTAGCACAACGACCTCTTTGGAGTACAGTGTTTTGGTTGCTCCATTTTCGGGCACTCGCGTCTCTGGCAGCTGTGCCGTATACTTCGAAACGAATTCTTCCATACGACGAACCTTGGTAGGAATAGTGTCTTCGTATCCACCGAATGATACGGCCTCAAATATACAACTCGATAAAGATGCAACACTAGGATGCTCATACACAAAATTGGATGGCAGACTTGTGACTGCCTTCAGTTGGCCGGATCCACGCAAAGCCCGAAGTATCGAATTTCGAATCCAAGTCGCTTGCAAACTGCGATGCCAAGTTAAATACGATCCGATCTGTTATGAATCATACCTATCGGCGCCCCGAAAGAAAATGTCGTCCGTAGACTCTAGCGGCACACCTTTTAGCAGCAAAACGCCTGAAATCACCCGGCTGACAAATGCTGTAATTTTATCCAGACACCATTCCGTGGGGGGCAGAATCTCCTCTTGGGCACTTTCAGCGACAGCAGCATAGACAGTCTCTATCTCGTTTTGATACATAGCCAAAATCACAGGTCGTTTCAAGGTGTTTTTGAGGGTCGGTTCGAACGGTTTCGAGGGATGTGAGAAGATGATCATCTAATTTGATATGTCAGTGCGAGAATTTTTCGAAAAACTGCAGCAATGCCACCTCTTTGAATATTCGTGAGTGGGATGGTGCAAATCTGTTAGCTTCTTCGACGGCGGGCCTTGGAAATAGGAGGAAATGTTAGCATAATCGATAATGAGAAAAAAAAATAGTTACACACCATACATCTCTACGCATTTTGGCTGTCGATATTACATCTGAGGGATCGAGGGTTTGCTTCGGCTCAATAATCACGCCATTCTGGAATTTTCCACGACCAAACATAACGCATGCATTAACGTACGGACTTCGTGAAATGATGGCCTCTAAGGAGGAAATCCTTGAGGAGAATGCCGCACCATCTAGCAGGTCACTTACCGATAGGACCGGGATTTGTCTGTTTATGCAGGAAGTATCACAAACAACGAAACAACTCAGAAATTTAGAAGGTACCTTTTCTCCGGTTGATAACATGATCTGGTCATCCAATCTCCCGTGTACCTTCCATAAATTTGGATGGAGTGCATGTCGTGTGATCAGATCGCCTGTAGCGTAGGCATCATGCCCGTCGACGACGGTGTTAATTACGGCTGGGGTATGGAATTGTGTTGACTATATCATTGAAATATTACGACCTGGGAAAATCGGGAAGGTAATTGACTCAAACCTGGAAGACAAGTTCGACAATATTTGGATCGTCCTGAGGAATGAATGCAGGCGACAGGTGGGGAGACAATGTGAACCACTCTGAACCGGCAGTAGGAACTTGAGCTGGCATCATAAACCTTAGTAATTAATAGCTAAAGTTATTGTATGGCGAGTACCTGGTGCCATTAGAGTGGCAATACCGTATTCAGTGCTGGTTTGACAGCGTGATTAGTAAGCCATTCATATCGCAGTGAATAACGTAATAGTACTCACGCAGCTAGATAGCATACTATTGGTATTTGGCTGTTCCTGTACACAGCAGCCGCATCTCGGTTCAAAGGAGCAGCGCCGCAGAACTAGTGGAGCCATAAGGTGTGGTTTCTACTGAAAACATGTGGGCTTACAATGACTTTCAATCTGGACAACTTTTGGACGGTCTCGGGGCTTTCGGCCCATTGCTTGATTGATTCATAAGTTTTGAGATGTTGCGCATGCAATTATCCAAGATAGCTCACCTCCAGAAAGGCTGGTACGGCGATTAAAAATGTACTCTCGGTCTCAACTATTCCGTGAATCAAAGACTCGGGCGTGGGCACGGGGTTCTGAATGTCTGGGGGAAATATACCGAGAATCATACCGGTGGACAGCTTAATAACATTGAAAGCGTATGAAATATAGTAGATGACAAGGAACTGAAGACCTGGCTTACCGGAAGGAGGATGTTATAAAGGCCCTGGGCATCTAAGCCACAGGATAATGATTTGCTGAGGGATATCAGAAGAAGAAAGCTCACGAAACAGGGGTACCGCATGGGTGGAGAGGATCTCATTGCAAAGATCAACTTGACCAAAGCCTATTATTAAATTAGTACGGGGTCATAATGTTGTTGAGGCCTATCTTACAAGGAACACGAGTCTGCTGCAGAATAAACCGATGGGTGAAAGCCCGTGGCTTAGGAAACGATGTTGATCCTGAATTTGTCGATGAAAAAATCTGATACGAACTCAGATACGGTAAGTATACCTGAGGAATGCATAATTATTGCTGGTGTATCAAGCCCTTTGAGTGGCAAAGAAGGGAAGAGAGTAAAATCGCTCTCTTCTTGCGGAAATAAATCCACATAGACTGGAAGAGGTATGACATTGATCGGTCTATTCAATCCAGCTATAGCCTCCTCAGCTAAGACGTGTAAAGGCCCATTGGAGTGTACAACCAATCCACATGCATTAACTGTATCTAATAGGCTTCGAACGCCGGCCACAGAGTTTCGAGGTGAGATGCAGAAGCACTGATACCCAGCCCGGATCAGACCAACCATCAGGCAGATAAAGGTAACAGTATCTGTTATGAAATTGATGTCAGACTGATCAAACAACTTCAAATGCACTGACCTGTAGAGGCCAGTACAGCAATCACGGGCGGTGCCAACGATCTCTCATCAATAGAAGAAGTTCGCGAGTGTTTCGCTATGAAGTGCGCTGCTCTATGAGAGGCCCGTGCAACATCTGCCCACGTTAGTGTTTGTCGCCCTAGAACATCAGACTTCCATGTGAATAGTGGGTGACTCGGTGAATTTTCTAAATGGTAGTCGTAGATTTCATGCAAGCCAAGCAATGCATCCAGTGGTGGGGGTTTAAACGTTGAGCTGTTAACAGCCTGCGCCTGCAGTTCTATCGAGGACACAGAGACTGTTCGAGAGCCAGTCGACATGGGAGTAGGAGAGAATGATGCAAGTATCGAGCGTTCATGCCTCGTCAATAATTTTCTAGCCTTCTCTCCGAGTCCGATGTCAACCGGACCCAAAATGCGCTCCGTAACGGGTCGGCGGACATTTGCTTATCATCAAACACGGGTAGATCTTCAGTCGAAATTGAAGCTTATGGCAATAATCTAACTGTAAACAATTAAAAAATACTTGCTGAAGTCCGATAAAGAATGGTATTACAAGTTGAAGGGATGTTCATGTCGGAGTTTACATTTTTCAAATCAGGCTTCTTTTCAACGGAGCATCCATCTAAGCGAGACCACAGACCTATCATTATCGTGGGCTAAGTTTGAGCATGGCTTATCGATTTCCAGTCCTGAGTGCAAATATTATTGTACTTACTTTCTTAATATAGTTATGCTGCACAGCATCCTTGTAACTATAGTGAACAAGCTGGAGTTAGTTAACGCCCATACGCTTCATTGTTTTGCACACATCCCGATAATATTAATATCACATAGCTGTCCAATTCATATCTGTAAGAAGGCATCTTACTTTCGTGCCAAACGCAAACGTAATTAAATCTATAGGGTTGTGCTACGAGTTTAATATGGTGAAATCGATGTGGGGGAGCATAATGCGTGATGGACAGCTTGAGTATGTGCGGGAATCCTCTGCCTAATATTAGAACTAGTGCATCAGCCATACTGCATTCGGCCTTGCGCGGAGCATTTTTTCCAGCAAAAACTATTTTTCTTCTTCAATAGAGTGTGCGATCTTATCTTTGGTGCGAGCATGACTAAATCATGCAAGGTAAATAATCACGCCATTGTAATGGGCGGATACTCACGGCATTTTTTTAGGTTGAACAAACTTGTAAGGGTTTAAAATATTTCCAGGGTCCAAATTGTGTTTTATTCGGCGCATAATCCCCACATTCGATATGTCCTGAGCCAAGAAAATATAACCCGTTTTCTGTAACCCGAGCCCGTGTCTGCCAAAGCAATCAATACAACAACAATACAGGGAAGATCGAGAAAATGAGAAAACCCACTCGGCACTAATTGACCCATGTCGCTTGGAGACAAATCGGTAGACCCATGGCTCTAGGGCGCTCTGAACTTCTGGTGCATATGAATCTGCAATGACGTTCAAATGTATGTTTCCTACCAAGGCGTTAGACCAAACCAAACAGGCTCGATACCAATGTACTGTCAAACGTACCATCTCCAAAATGGCCGAATCCAATGACGGATTTGACTACACCGTCTTTTCCTTCGCCCTTGTAGAGTCCCAGGCTGTTTAAATGGCTCCGAGTAGCGTCCACTACCTCGTACATAGCTGACGTTGGGAGAGAAACGTCATATTTGAATACCTTCCCTGTTTTACCAGCTGCTTCGGTTATCAGCTCCCTTAGTTCCCATATCGAGGCGAATTGTGTGGCATCTTGCGCCAATACCCCGTCTACAATGGTCTTCGACTCGAGTAGATCCTCAAGGAGAGATGCCAATTTCTATTTCGCAAGATTAGGTGGAGTCCAGGACTCGTTTAAAACACACACCTCGTCATCGTGATCTTTGTTGCTTCCTGTTGTTTCCACTAGAGCAAAGAAGGGGCTGTCGCCACCGGTCTCAAAAATCTTTTTCGGATTGGTAGCATGAGCTTGTTGAATCCTATGGCCAGCTTGATCAAAAAATTCGAAAGCTGAGAGAATTTCGCCTAAATGCCGCCGTGTCTTGACAAAAGTTTGTTCGATTGCTTGATATGAGTTGAGCGCAAAGACAGCAACATTCTTGGCCTGAAAAATGACAAGAAACGATTATGATAGTCAATACCTGACATAAATCAATTCTCTTACTGCCAGCCGAGGCGCTGCCAGAATCGAGACACCCGTGATTATTCCAAGACTGCCCTCGCTACCGATAAATAGCTGCTTCAGGTCTAGTCCGGTATTATCTTTCCTGAGCGTTTTTAAACAATTCAAAATGCGCCCATCTGCGAGTACGGCTTCAATTCCGAGAACGGTGCCACGCAATGACCCGTATCTAATCACTCGCAAGCCGCCAGCATTCGTGGCGATATTCCCACCAATTTGACAACTAAGGCACTGTTTATAACGATAATGGCAGTAGATGGCGCCACGAACCTGCCTTTGGCACCTAAATCCAGCGGTACGGTATAACCAGACTCCGCAAGGTAATTGTCTAGAACCTGTAGAACAATGCCAGCATCGCAAGTCACGATTCCTGAGACTGGATCAAAATTTCTGATTTTATTCATATTTCCAAGGTTCAGGATTATCTCGTCGAAAACCGGGACACCCCCGCCTTCGTATTCGATTAGACAAGAGCACAACAGTATGCCGCGAACTGACCAACTAGACCGGTGTTTCCGCCTTGTGGGACAATGGCAATATTTTTGTCCGCACAATATTTCACTATGGCACTGACTTCCTCCGTAGACTTCGGTTTTATCACAACCTTGGATTTGCCCTGATACTTCCCCATCCAATCTGTATTGTATGATAAAAGCTCGTCTTGAGAAACAGTCTGTGTTTCCAAATTATGCCCTGCGAGATTGTCAGAGCCGCCAAATTTGCGCACGCGGATGGGTTCACTAGCCTTCGATGCTAGTTAATAGCGAAGTCGGGGTCGACAAAAGGGCGCCCAGTGCATTAACGTCCTCAAGCGTCACTGCATGGTACATTCCTCGTGTTGGTGTCTTACATCCTTCGTTTTTCATAGGTCGTGCTGGTTGGGCATAGCTTCTTGCCGGAATACGCCAGAACGAAGGCACGGTGGGTTCCGCAATACAAATATTAAAAAGTTTTTGTCGCCTTCCAATTCTCTGCATCGCCAAGACACGAAAAGGCATTTCAAGAAATCAGTGTTGGGCTTCGCTATGAATAGCGCGTTCGTCGGTAGTCAAGGGGGCTCAGGGGAACTGAATTGATAGTGGGAACGAACCGCCTAGACGAAGCACTGATGTTGAGTGTTCACTGATCAGCAGTGCGCGATATGATACCCGGAAGTAGAAATTTTGTTACAGGCCCAACCAGGGTCAGTCCAAAACACAAGACGTGCACGTGTGACCGTCACACAAAATGACTTCAAAGTCTGAAAAATCGTATATTCAATCTTCACTCCTCTCTGATGCACCATTACGTGCAGATGGACGTAGTTTGTGGGATTATCGGTCAATATTTCTCGAAACCGGCATTATAGCACAGGCCAATGGCAGCGCTCGTGTTAATGTAGGTGGGACGGAAATCGTGGCTGCGTGCAAACTGGAAGTCGAAGATGTTGAAAGCATTGACGGCATCGATGGAGGACGTATTTTTTGTGCGGTTTCATGGTCAGTTCATGTGACGCGTTCTATTACGGCTACTCACGAGACAGATAGCTCCTTATCCGCGTATCCACACCTTTCATCCGCTGCGATAGACGACATCCAGTATGACCTTTCACAGCTGCTTAATTCTACTTTAGGACACAGCTCTCTTCGCCCGTCGAACCTTTCCATATTACCCCACAAACGGTCGTGGCTATTGAATCTTGATTGTATAGTCATTTCAGACGTGGGCAATATTTACGACGTGTTGTTTATGGCTGCGCGAGCTGCACTATGGGATACGCATGTCCCCATAACACGGGCTATTGAATACAGGGCGCCTCAAAGGACATCTGGGGACGCCATGGACGAATCTGGTCTTGACACACGGCAGGCAGCGCAAGCAGCCGATTTTGAGCTCAAAGACTATTGGACTGAAGGGGATATCCTCGACGGAAGAGATCGATGGCCCGTTTGTATAACACTAAATCTTGTTAGAAGATTTCTTTAATGCCCTGTTAAGCATAACACTAAAGTGTGTCATTTCCAGATATCGTCGAAACATTTCCTGGATGCAGATCCACGAGAGGATGCAGCTGTTCCTTTACGTCTACTCCTTATCTTCTCATGCCCAAACTCTCAGAAACCCCTGCTACAAGGTACACGTTTAATTGGGTCTGGGGAAATTGCACCTTCCGAGTTCAAATCGTTAGTGGAGGTATGCTTTGTTCCTTTGTCGTTTCTATCCTTCATAAATATTTTATCAAGGCGGGACAGAAATATGCCATGGCCCTCACAAAAACGCTACATGCAAAGTTACAAAGTGACTCTCTGCAGCAGTGATACCTAATCGTCTGTATATCCAGAACAAAATAGCGACCAGCAATCCAGCTTCTGAGTGTGGCCAGAATTTCATCCGGATCTGAATTTGGGTTATTCGTGTACAGTCATGCAAGATGTTTTAGCTTTTGGTATTATGGCGTTTAAGGTCGTGTTTGCGACCCCACAAAATTTTTGGGAATTCCCAGTCTACAAATTGGCTCTTACCACACTGTATTTATAATTTTCCTCGTTTCCTTCAGGTGATTCCTGGCGCTTGACTATATTCTTCGCAACTTATTACCAGATTGAGAATCTCAAGAATCTCAACTGGCGGCTCCACCTTCGGCTCTAACAATTACAAAAACTTTCTCAATAAACGACGTTCCCAAACGCCGCCTCGTCATGCTCTTCTGGCCCACCTCCTACCCAGCATACGCAAGGCGTTTCTAATCGCCCAACGCCATCATGTTCTATAACAAAGCTTCGCCTCTTCAATTTAGGGATATTAGGTAAATCAAATATCTTGGCAATTTTGTGTTGGAGGGATAGACCGGTTAGAAGAATTAGCTTCCCTTTTGGATATAATAAATGGGCCACAGTCAAAGCGACTTTACCCTGAGTGTCCTGCAATAAAATGTATTGATTTAATATCAAAAAGGCAGCAAAAACATAAATGTTTCGGCCAACCTCGTTATGATATGGCGGGTCAACTATCAGTACATCTTGAGAATGACGGAGCTCATCTAAGCCTGCAAATGACAATGGCTCGTTGAAATCGTAATGAATAAAATTCGTGCCAGCGAAAATCGCGAAGCGAGTATCATACTCTAATAGGGTCGCATGTTGTGATGAGAGTGCAGTTTCCTGAGGTGTGGCGTGAGAAGCATGATATAAGGATGAGAAAATGCACGCACTTGGAATACGACGTAGGCCGTGGGACAGCTTATGAAAGTAACTCGAGCGTTGGGAGGGCATACCTTTATGAGCCCACTCGCAAGCCGCTCTGTGGTATCTGTATATCCATTGAAGACATGCGTTACAGTTCGATAGCTCTTGTACCAGACCTTTACTGTACCAAAATTGACTGAGTTGCCAATTTTCTCTGAGGAGGGATGTCAACATGCCAGTTAGCCTTGGAGAAGGGCCCTCACTTGAAAATCTCCTTGAATTTATGCGCAGACAGCGCGGTTGGTTTTGATGATGGTTTGGCTCCATCTATGTCAGCATCCTCTGATGATACTTCAGCTGAAGGGGAAGATCGAGCAGCTAGGGACGCCAATGCCTCCCGGGCAGCTGTTTGCTCGTCTAGAAAATCGGTGAGAGCGCTAAGGGTAGATGCGCTTAACGTTAAAAGTTCATCGTCTGAACTGTCCTCTTCGTCCGAGACTGACTCCTTGGAGCGCCGAGAATTTGGTTGGAAAAGTTGAGCTTCGGCGTCGCCCATTCTTGGAGACTTTCCTGTCTTTAAAAAAACTTGTGGAGGCGCGGAAGCTATTACGTCATCCAACCACTCCAGCCCACGCATCCCTCTTGTTTACACGCTTTCCCGCAATGTCCGAACCCAATGACCAAAACCGAACCAGGGGTGGTTTCTCATTAGGAGGCTCAGGGCCTGTTGAGCCACTTCCAGCAGAATGGAATCGATCGGGCGGTAGGGACAATGATTCTAGTGTTGGCTCGTCAGGAAGAATGGGAGGCGGCACCTCAGGAAGAGGGCCAACCTCGAGGTCTTTACTATTGGGATTACATTTTCGCAATTGAGCTAAACATTTTAATTTTATATTAGTTCCGTTCGAGCAGGCGGGCGTTTCGCCACTCTCAGAGACATCGCAGGCCCATCTGCCCCGTCTATGGGCCCAGGACCGCCAGGACCTGGCAGTTTTGGTGGTATGGATCACGGAAGTGATGACGAAGAAGAAGAAGCCCCTGAAGCGGAGGAGGATGGTGCAGAGAATTGGTATGCGGGCGGCGAAAGAAGGTACGTTTGCGATATACTCCTATCGTACAAGCGTAGCTGACATCCGTTATAGCGGTTTATCCATTGAAAATCCAGAGCGTCGCTCGGGAAACAATGTTGTCCGTGACATCCTTCGAAAGGCGGCCGAGTATGTCCATACTACGCTATCCTTTTCCCGATCACTCACTTTTTGTTAGAGCCGGTTCGGCCGCCCAGCCATCTGGTTCTTCTTCCCAGTCCGGTCCCTTTTCTGGTGCTGCCTATAAATTGGGTTCTGATGAAGTGGAGTCGTCATTTATACCAGATCCCAATGCGCCACAAGGTAGTACATTATTGGAATACAATTCACTTGGAAGCGCTAATGTTTTCCAGCTGGGAGTCAGCGTATTGATGAAGATGAAGTCGCCACACGACATATCACCTTTTGGCGTGATGGATTCAGCGTCGAGGATGGCCCTTTGATGAGATACGATGAGCCTGGCAACTCTCAGCTTCTCGACGAGATCAACGCAGGGTACGACCTACTCACTTATAATTGTCAACCTTACCCATCTAAGGTCGCACGGACAGACATGCACCTCCGCACTTCCTTAATGTTAGAATAGGCCAGCCGGTCGAGCTTCGTGTCACGCGTCGTCTCAACGATGACTATGTAGAACCTCCAAAGCGCCCTCTGGGTACCTTTGAGGGACAAGGACATCGCCTTGGCGCACCCGTTCCGGAGCTTGGAGACTCTTTGTCTGTATCGCAAACTATGCAGTGTATGTTAAACGTTCTACCGTGATGATGCATAGAGCTGACAGTGCTGGACAGCTATCCCTGGCGCTTTTCCCGTCACTTTTCCCGTCACTTTTCCCATCGCTCCAGTGGAACGAGAGAATCTTTCTACCCATTTTGAAGTCGATCAGACACTACCGACGACTAGCATCCAAGTCCGTCTGGCAGATGGAACGCGGTACGATTCGAAGCTCACAGGGTCAATATAAGAAGCTTACATCTGTCTACGTCAGGCTTGTAGCTAGAATGAACCTCCACCACACTATCGGCGACATTAGAAACTTTATTAATGCGTGCGTCCATAGTATGACCTACCCTCTCGCACGACCGCTATATAATGTATCTCGTTGTAGATCCAGGCCAGGGTCATCTGCGACTCCTTACGCGATTCAAACAACATTCCCCAATCGTGTTCTAGAAGATGATTCACAGACTATTGAACAGGCTGGTTTGAAAAACAGCGTCGTGGTTCAGAGGCTGCTCTAATGATGGACATCGTGTAAGAGTAGAGACCAGGCGTATGGCGGCCTTGTGAACCCGTACATCAATGGCTCCTGTACTCTGTGGATGGCGCAGCAAGCGAATAATATAGTGAGAAAGTTGGACTGTCCGCAGGTCATATTTAAATTGAATGGACAGAAGATGATAATCTGACGCTGCTATTCGACATTTTAAATTTACTACACAACGCCATTCGACTTGTTGATATTTTTTGACGCAAACAACTTGAAGTGCTCGCTCCCACATATGAGTCCTGCCTGTAAGGGCTATTCTAATACCATCACAAATCTTTTTACATTGCGATCGATTGAAAATATTTGATCACCGTTGATGGCCATCAAACGGTGCACTAGACAACAGTAGCTACTTCATAGGCAGCGAGAAAAAAATTACCACAGCGCACTGGATACATCCGAGTCGCGATCCGTGAATCCCCACGAAAGTACGCCCTGAACGGTGAACTTGAACCGCACGCTATCATGTGCGATTTGACTGCACCCGACTTCCGTACTACTCGACATGTGCACGCGACCACACGGGAAGATGATCTCTATTCGTTCGTTTATCATGCGTCACTAGCGGTATCCACCTGCATCGATATCCAGGCCTGAGCAAAACGACGCTAAGCAAGCATGAGTGTAGTTGTAGCAAAAACGGCCTGCCAGTGCCACCGATTCTCATGCCAAGTCTCGATTTGAAAAAATATTTACAGCTCGCACACACAAGTGAAAATGCGCGATTTGATCGCCCCGGCCTTTCGTCCCAATCGGCCTTTTTATGTGGCAAGTTAATCGGCCCAGCACAGCAAAGGCCCGAGTTCCGTCGAAGTACCTGGCGGTCGGTCGGGTCCGTCAATCGGAGTGCCACCAATTTTTCCTATTGGCGAGTCTTATTTCTCAACCCATTTGGCTAAGAATAATCATTTCGATCAAAGATTTTTTAAGACGTGATGAGGTTTGACCCGCCCCCCTTCGATTGGGATAACCACGTTCTAACCTGACTTGCTGTCCATTCTTGGTGGCTCCTACATGGAGCGGCAGACTTCGCAATGGACACAGTCAGAGATAGATGCATTTTCTGTCTTGTATTGGTCTCGATACGTTAGCCGTGAGTCCACCGTGTCTGAGGCCGCATTATGGTTTATAGGCTTCAATGCCATTTCAGTGGCAGCGCTTGTGATCCTACTCTGGGACCATTGTCTGACGTTCAGGCAAGAAGTAGAATTCATATGGCCATCTCGTGCCAATTTCGTGAAGCGGGCTTTTCTACTCAACCGGTATGTAGGCCCTGTCGTGTTGGTTGTCAATATGCATAGTGAGTTCCCTTCGGGAACATATGGTGTCAAGCCCCGACCTTAATATATTGTGGTTGGCAGCTCAAAGTGGACTCAACACTGGTGGACTTTCAGATAATGTAAGTACATGCATGTCTAGATGGGCCGATGCAAGCTAACTTCCAGCCAGTTGTGCGTTATTCTCTTTGTAATTCCTTGACACATTATATATTAATGGCGATTAACAGCTGTAAAGTGTGGACCATGGCCGTGTTTACTTTGGCCGGATTCTCTGTTTCAATTTCCCAATGTGGGTCTCTTCTACCTTACTGTGCCCAACTCGTTAACTAATATGGTGTTTCTTAAGGGCTAATTCTTCTAAAACTATGGCAACTATGGGGTGGAAGGCGGAATATCATCTTTTCGTTGCTCTTTGGCTATGTGGTCTTTCAGGTTGGATGCATCGTTCTCCTCGCACTGACGGCTCACGAGGCTTGGTGTGCGTGCCTCCAAGTTATTTCATTCGTATCAGGCCATATTAATAACCTGACCATTCTAGCTATCATCTGTTTTCATGAGACGTTTAGTATGTGCGTACTATCAAGCCGGCCACATATGCTTCGGGGACTCTACGCTTGGCTCGTTCGTGCCTCGTTTTGTAGACAATGCCATCCCCAAACTGAATGCTATTATTGTTTAGCTTTCCTTCGAAGTTATTGTCTGCACACTGGTCCTTTACAATGCTCTGAGTCGCCCTCGAGAAGGCAACGAAATGTTGTTGAAGGTTCTTCACCGCGATGGTTTTATGTTCTTTTCCGTATGTGCTCGATATTACTTCCACAAAATTTACGTGGAAAAAAATTGATCACCCATTGTAGGTGACGATCGGTGAGTATATTACAATTCCAAGGGCGATGGGTATTGATTGTGCGACCAGCCTTGAGAGCTCTCAACTTGATAATGGCGTTTTTGGATATAGTAGGTTTTAGAGTCATCTGAAGATTTCCTTCTTTGATATTTTTTTCCTTGTCGCTTTCCTAGCCCACCCAGATGTTCTTGGGGATATAGTACGTAGCTAACTCATTAGTACAGCCCTCCGACTGACACCGCCCTTGATCTCTCAGCTGTATATGGGGCTTCGTGATGACGACCGTTTCGAGAATGATCATCAATACTCGCGCAGGAGAAATAGGTGATAATGACGAGACATTGGCGGACGACCAGATACGCAATATTACTTCAATGCAATTCAGCAGTCAGACGAAGACAACGGTTTAATCATCCTCACGAGTCACAATATAATCTTTCGCATATTTAAAAAAAATTATGGGACCTTTTAGGCACGAGCCATCGTTAACTATTAAGGGCAGTACTATCGTCGTTTCCTAATTCCAAATCGAGGTTATGACATAATAGAAGTGGGGCTCAGGTATATGATAAGCACACATATTAACAATAAAATGGTCATGTAACGGTGTGTTAACCAGAAAATGAAAGGTGTCACTGGTATCCATTAATCGCGAGAGTGGCGTTGGGTCGGGGCTTGGTAAAAAGTTAAGGTCTGAGTCTCTAATAGATTTTGCAGTAATGAAAAGGTACTGTTATTTCAGTCAACTTAGAGGCATAGGCAAACAGCCAGATTTCCCTGAAGGAAGCATGTCTAGGTACGATAAGGTACGTTACAAATATGCCAAAAGTGAGAGGATTCGACTGGCGGTGTTTTTCAGAGTCCACTGATGATATAATCTTTGCGTAGAGTAGTCGCATAGGCGGGATCTGGCACTCAGACCGGATCTGGGTACGGAGGCATCCTCCTACTCCTTGGCGATAACATCTATTCATTGTTTTCAAGCGATGTAGGTGTTTCTAAAGGTTTCACAATCTCATAACCAAGAGGTACGTACCGGAGAATTCCGGCAGGTACATGGGGGTTTCAAATGGGTTTCTATGGAATCTTCAAATGAGTACTTACTGTTGAACAACCTAGCGTTCACGAATGGTAGCTCCCGGTTTTGCGAAATGTTTCGCGTCATATACTTATTTTGCTAATTCATTATTATTCGGTTCTTAGTATCATTGGTCATGCATGGGAATGCTCTCACGGCCTTTGGGGAACTGGGTCCTGTGGTGATAAATGTCGGAAGAATGCAGGAGTATCAGCGTAGTTCGCCATATTCCCGGAATACGTCTCCGCCAAATGTATCAATCTCCAATTTTTTGTGTGAAGTATTATACAGGTCGCAAGCCCTCGTAGCGCCGCTGTGTATCAACTCACCTTCTCAGAGCTTTAATTGAATAAAAAACCCTATATAACTCACATATGGGGTGGAAATGCAGTTACGCACACCAAAAGCAGTCAACAATGTGGAATTTAGGGAGGAGACATCCTCATGTAACTGCCAGGCTCCAGTTCCTCTGAGCTCCAACTTGCGAGGGGCCAACTGTGAGGTGCCCGCGGGCATCTCTATATCCATAGCAAGATTCTTAATATTGCTTGTACCCTCGCCATCTCACATGGTAAGCATTTTGCCTGCTAGTTTCGGAAGGGTAAAGCATCTTGTTTCTTCTACTGACGCTGGTATAGCCAGTCTTCTGTCATGTAGTACATCAACTATCGAGAAAACATACTGGGGCATCCAGCTGCGTCCGCAGCTCATAAAGTTTCCTTTAGGTCTAGAGATATATGTGTCTAAATGTCAATTCCATCCTACATTTCAACTATCTGACACAAAATAAAGTGAGGATAAATAGCTAGGTTAACTGGTCTATGTTAAAATTGAATCGAGAAGCTCAGAATGGAATAAAATAAAAGCTATCATGAATTCCATTTGGCCTCTTATGGCTCAGGTCTGTTTGTTGGAATTCTCAAGTGCTATTTTCTTGATATTATACAGCAAATGAATTTGATACTTGCCTGAGTAAGGGGTAGTACTCCTGGGATCCTCTAATTGTTGCTAGTTACTCGGTCGTGCGTGGGTTCCCCCTTACCTTGTCGCTGGCAAGAAACCAAACAATTACTGGCAGAAGCATTGGGCAGCCTTGTGGACAGCCGGGGTGCCTCTCGAACAAACTCGGCATATAGTTGCATGATTGTTCGTGGGTGACCAATGACGCACGCATTAATTGAGGGGCATCATTATATGGCTTCGAGAACACGAACGTTTCGATCATCACGAACTTGAAGCTACAATATATACATACAAAAATAACACCACCATTAAATGATACAGTGGCACAAAAGACGGCTAGTTACTAGAGCTGGTTTAACAAGGCCTCTGCCGCTACCGAACGAGGGACAAAGCTACATTTGAAAGGTAAAGGACGTCTACCGAGATATTCAGGCTTCAGGTTTTATGGCATTTAGTGACAATACTCACGAAAAAACCCCGGGCACAAACGCGTTACGATCGAGCGAAGGTGAACCGGGAGGGAGAACGATATTGAAGACGTGCAAAATTGATACTATGGTAATAAACAGAGCATTCTCTGCCATCGGGCGGCCAGGACATGCCCTATTGTCTTAATCAGGGGTGTACATTTCCTTCAACTCCTCCTTACCTTCTACCGAAACCAAAGGCAGCTGTCGGGTTCTTCATGTCTGGGGCATCCAAAAACCGTTCAGGCTTGAATGCCATTGTATCAGGGCCATACATAGCTTCTGAGTGAAGTATGCCCCTGTGGTAACTCTTATGAGACCGAATGCACTCCATGGTGGCATACAACGCACCATGAATTTCCTAGGACTATGGTGCCAGCAGGTATAAAATATTGACCAACAACGTCATCTTGCATAAGACGGTGTGGAATTGAGCTAGCTAGGAGGGGGTGCCAACGTAGTACCTCCTTACATAGCGCTTCAACATATGGCAGACTGCTACGATCTTCGAATGATGGCAAGCGGTTTGATCCAATGACTGCATCGAGTTCCTTCTGGGCAGTCAACTGAGCTTCGGGAAAGTGAATCATAGCGAAAATGAAGATTAGCAAGGTGGAAGTCGTCTGAAAGTGCAAGATTACTGAGCATGACCGAAGCTAGAAACCGAGACGTTTATCATACTGTATCAGCACCTGCCGCATATACAATTCCTGCTATGTTACTAATAAGCTCTTCTTCATCTTCAGAGATCTTCTGATCACCGGCGTTCGCATACGCTTCCTCTAGTAATGTGGCGGTTAGCGACGGTTTCGCAGTTCCAGCCCTCTAAGCATTGATCTGATTTCTAATCATTAGCAAATCAGGGAAGGAAGCTTACAAGTTCTTTCTTAACAAATTGGAAGGGTATAGTAGGCATATCTGTCACCGTCTTCCTCCAAATTCTAGCCTTCTTCTTAAAGCCGGCGCCAGGAAACCATTCGGGAAGGTGTCTCACTATAATATTGGTGAGACAAAGAGGTGAAAAACAACAAACGATGATCACATAGGGGTATCGTGTTGACCAAGTATGATCCTGGAGCGCCAAGGGTGCCTGCCAATCCAACTGCAAATTCAGCCGTTGCAATGTATGGGTCGTTTTCTGGCAGTATATCTATCCCATATGCGATCTATATTCCAGATCGAAGGAAATTAGTTTGGGTGCAACATGTTTAAATGTGGCATACTACCTCCATAATAACTGCGCCTATCGAGCGTCGGATATGTAATTCCCAGTCACTGGCATTGAGGGATTTATGAAGTTGTTGTAACAGGTTTCTACCAATGGTTCCAGTTTAAACCTTCTGATTTATAGTATACGAAGATGTGGCTCACCGTGCATGCTTGACTTGGACTGGGGTGTACTGTGTCAGCATTGTGCTATTAAATTTATGATGAAAACCATGTCGATGCTGTCGCCATCGTTCACCGTAGGGCATCAGGCTGATTGCCCAATACCACCCCACTCTGGAAAAAAGGAGATAGGAATTTTCAACAGATTACATTATGACAAAAGGGGGGCATACAAATCAAGCATAGGAATGGTGGGACGATCAGAATAGATTGCCGATTTTTTCTCAAGGAGTTCATTCGCCATTTCGGCGGTATGAACATATAGCAGAGAGGTGCCTAAGACATTGAGATATACAAGGTCGCCTAAGGATATATTAGAAATGTATTGGGCTTATACAGGGAGGATAATCACCATATTTCTTATGCCATTTAGAATATGTTTCCCATTCGTTTCGAGTTGGTATATCTCTTAGATTCCCTATCAAAAAATCGCCACGAGGACCTGGGGGTAGCCTTAATCCTAGTAGAAGGGGGAGGGGTCGATATCCGATAAGAGTCATATATTGTGATAAGGTGCATCATCAGACCTTTGGGAACCCATGTCCGAAATAGTAACCACAATGTCAAGATAAGTACACCAATGGTAGTGCAAATATATACAACATTGAGTGAGAGCATCATGGAGGATGTCAGTGATGCTGTTATCGGACCTGTGCTCTCTTGTACGTTCCGGAGCCGTAAGGTATACCTTACACGTGCACGGGCTATCGGAAAGCGACTGCCGCGAACACCTCAAAATGCCTTCAAAGACACATTTACCTAGCATAAAATAGACATAGTTTTGTATATATTCTTCATAATACATCAATCTGTTCATTGGGGCCCTGTTAATTTACTTTAAATTTCGTGAAGCGGGCTTTTCTACTCGATCGGGATGTAGGCCCTGTCATGTTGGTCGTCAACATGCATAATGAGTTCCCTTCGGGAACATATGGTATCAAGCCCCGACCTTGATATTATGGTTGGCAGCTCAAAGTGGACTCAACACTGGTGGACTTTCAGATAATGTAATTACATGCATGTCTATCGATCCGCCGATGCAAGTTAACTTCCAGCTAGTTGTACGTTATTCTCTTTGTAATTCCTTGACACATTATATATTAATGGCGATCAACAGCTGTAAAGTGTGGACCATGGCCGTGTTTACTTTGGCCGGATTCTCTGTTTCAATTCCCCAATGTGGGTTTCTTACCTTACTATGCCTAACTCGTTAATTAATATGGTATTTCTTAAGGGTTAATTCTTCTAAAACTATGGCAACCATGGGGTGGAAGGCGGAATATCATCTTTTCGTTACTCTTTGGCTATCTGGTCTTTCAAATTGGATGCCTCGTTCTCCTCGTGCTGACGGCTCACGAGGCTTGGTGTGCGTGCCTCCAAATTATTTCATTCGTATCAAGCCATAATAATAATAACCTTACCATTCTAGCTATCATCTGTTTTCATGAGACGTTTAGTATGTGCGTACTATCAAGCCGGCCACATATGCTTCGAGGACTCTACGCTTGGCTCGTTCGTGCCTCGTTTTGTAGACAATGCCATCCCCAAACTGAACATTATCACTGTTTAGCTTTCCTTCGAAGTTATTGCCTGCACACTGGTCTTTTGCAATGCTCTGAGTCGCCCTCGAGAAGGCAACGAAATATTGTTGAAGGTTCTTCACCGCGATGGTTTTGTGTTCTTTTCCGTATGTGCTCGAGATTATTTCCAAAACATTTACGTGGAAAAAAATTGATCACCCATTGTAGGTGACGATCGGTGAGTATATTACAATTCCAAGGGCGATGGCTATTGGTTGTGAGACCAGCCTTGAGAGCTCTCAACTTGATAATGGCATTTTTGGATATAGTAGGTTTTGGAGTCATCTGAAGATTTCCTTCTTTGATATTTTCTTCTTTGTCGCTTTCCTAGCCCACCCAGATGTTCTTAGGGATATAGTACGTAGCTAAATCATTCGTACAGCCCTCCGACTGATACCACCCTTGATCTCTCAGCTGTATATGGGGCTTCGTGATGACGACCGTTTCGAGAATGATTATCAATACTCGCGCAGGAGAAATAGGTGATAATGACGATACATTGGCGGACGACCAGATACGCAATATTACTTCAATGCAATTCAGCAGTCAGACGAAGACAACGGTTTAATCATCCTCACGAGTCACAATATAATCTTTCGCATATTTAAAAACAATTTATGGGACCTTTTAGGCACGAGCCATCGTTAACTATTAAGGGCAGCATACCATCGTCGTTTCCTAATTCCAAATCGAGGTTATGACATAATAGAAGTGGGGCTCAGGTATATGATAAGCACACATATTAACAATAAAATGGTCATGTTACGGTGTGTTAACCAGAAAATGAAAGGTGTCACTGGTGTCCATTAATCGCGAGAGTGGCGTTGGGTCGGAGCTTAGTACTAGTACTATTAGTACTCATACTCAACTTATATCTTTTGAATGTTATTACTTTAAGATTTGTGGTAAAAAGTTAAGGTCTGAGTCTCTAATAGATTTTGCAGTAATGAAAAGATACTGTTATTTCAGTCAACTTAGAGGCATAGGCAAACAGCCAGATTTCCCTGAAGGAAGCATGTCTAGGTACGATAAGGTACGTTACAAATATGCCAAAAGTGAGAGGATTCGACTGGCGGTGTTTTTCAGAGTCCACTAATGATATAATCTTTGCGTAGAGTAGTCGCATAGGCGGGATCTGGCACTCAGACCGGATCTGGGTACGGAGGCATCCTCCTACTCCTTGGCGATAACATCTATTCATTGTTTTCAAGCGATGTAGGTGTTTCTAAAGGTTTCACAATCTCATAACCAAGAGGTACGTACCGGAGAATTCCGGCAGGTACATGGGGGTTTCAAATGGGTTTCTATGGAATCTTCAAATGAGTACTTACTGTTGAACAACCTAGCGTTCACGAATGGTAGCTCCCGGTTTTGCGAAATGTTTCGCGTCATATACTTATTTTGCTAATTCATTATTATTCGGTTCTTAGTATCATTTGTCATGCATGGGAATGCTCTCACGGCCTTTGGGGAACTGGGTTCTGTGGTGATAAATGTCGGAAGAATGCAAGAGTATCAGCGTAGTTCGCCATATTCCCGGAATACGTCTCCGCCGAATGTATCAATCTCCAATTTTTTGTGTGAAGTACTATACAGGTCGCAAGCCCTCGTAGCGCCGCTGTGTATCGACTCCCCTTCTCAGAGCTTGCATTGAATAAAAAACCCTATATAACTCACATATGGGGTGGAAATGCAGTTACGCACACCAAAAGCAGTCAACAATGTGGAATTTAGGGGGAGACATCCTCATGTAACTGCCAGGCTCCAGTTCCTCTGAGCTCCAACTTGCGAGGGGCCAACTGTGAGGTGCCCGCGGGCATCTCTATATCCATAGCAAGATTATTAATATTGCTTGTACCCTCGCCATCTCACATGGTAAGCATTTTGCCTGCTAGTTTCGGAAAGTAAAGCATCTTGTTTCTTCTACTGACGCTGGTATAGCCAGTCTTCTGCCATTTAGTACATCAACTATCGAGAAAACATACTGGGGCATCCAGCTGCGTCCGCAGCTCATAAAGTTTCCTTTAGGTCTAGAGATATAGACTGTGTCTAAATGTCAATTCCATCCTACATTTCAACTATCTGACACAAAATAAAGTGGGGATAAATAGCTAGGTTAACTGCCCTAGGTTGAAATCAAATTGAGAAGCTCAGAATAGAATGAAATAAAAGCTATCGTGGATTCCGTTCGGCCTCTGTGGCTCAGGTCTGTTGGAATTCTCAAGTGCTATTTTCGATATTATACAGCAAATAAATTTAATACTTGTCTGAGTGAAGGTAGTACTCTTGGGATCCTCTAATTGTTGCTAGTTGCTCGGTCGTGCGTGCGTTCCCCCTTACCTGTCGATGGCAAGAAGCCAGACAATTACTGGCAGAAGCATTGGACAGCCAGAGTGCCTCTTGAATAAGCTCGGCATATAGATGCATGATTGTTCTACTTTCAAGAACGCCATGGGTGACCAAAGACGCACGCATTAATTGAGGGGCATCATTTATATGGCTTCGAGAACACGAATTTGAAGCTACAATATACACATACAAAAATGACACCACCATTAAATGATAGTGGCACAAAAGACGGCTAGTTACTAGAGCTGGTTTAACAGGGCCTCTGCCGCTACCGAACGAGGGACAAAGCTACATTTGAAAGGTAAAGGACGTCTACCGAGATATTCAGGCTTCAGGTTTTATGGCATTTAGTGACAATACTCACGAAACAACCCCGGGCGCAAACGCGTTACGATCGAGCGAAGGTGAACCGGGAGGGAGAACGATATTGAAGACGTGCAAAATTGATACTATGGTAATAAACAGAGCATTCTCTGCCATCGGGCGGCCAGGACATGCCCTATTGTCTTTAATCAGGGGTGTACACTTCCTTCAACTCCTCCTTACCTTCTGCCGAAACCAAAGGCAGCTGTCGGGTTCTTCATGTCTGGGGCATCCAAAAACCGTTCAGGCTTGAATGCCATTGTATCAGGGCCATACATAGCTTCTGAGTGAAGTATGCCCCTGTGGTAACTCTTATGGGACCGAATGCACTCCATGGTGGCATACAACGCACCATGAATTTCCTAGGACTATGGTGCCAGCAGGTATAAAATATTGACCAACAACGTCATCTTGCATAAGACGGTGTGGAACTGCGCTAGTTAGGAGGGGGTGCCAACGTAGTACCTCCTTACATAGCGCTTCAACATATGGCAGACTGCTACGATCTTCGAATGATGGCAAGCGGTTTGATCCAATGACTGCATCGAGTTCCTTCTGGGCAGTCAACTGAGCTTCGGGAAAGAGAATCACAGCAAAAACGAAGATCAGCAAGGCGGAAGCCGTCTGAAAGTGCAAGATTACTGAGCCATGACCGAAGCTAGAAACCGAGACGTTTATCATACTGTATCAGCACCTGCCGCATATACCATCCCTGCTATGTTACTAATAAACTCTTCTTCATCTTCAGAGATCTTCTGATCACCGGCGTTCGCATACGCTTCCTCTAGTAATGTGGCGGTTAGTGACGGTTTCGCAGTTCCAGCCCTCTAAGCATTGATCTGATTTCTATTCATTAGCAAATCAGGGAAGGAAGCTTACAAGTTCTTTCTTAACAAATTGGAAGGGTATAGTAGGCATATCTGTCACCGTCTTCCTCCAAATTCTAGCCTTCTTCTTAAAGCCGGCGCCAGGAAACCACTCGGGAAGGTGTCTCACTATAATATTGGTGAGACAAAGAGGTGAAAAACAACAAACGATGATCACATAGGGGTATCGTGTTGACCAAGTATGATCCTGGAGCGCCAACGGTGCCCCCCAATCTAACTGCAAATTCAGCCGTTGCAATGTATGGGTCGTTTTCTGGCAGTATATCTATCCCATATGCGATCTATATTCCAGATCGAAGGAAATTAGTTTGGGTGCAACATGTTTAAATGTGGCATACTACCTCCATAATAACTGCGCCTATCGAGGATTGGATATGTGATTCCCAGTCATTGCCATTGAGGCATTTACGAAGTTGCTTTAACAGGTTTCTACCAATGGTGCCAGTTCAAACCTTCTGATTTATAGTATACGAAGACGTGACTCACCGTGCATGCTTGACTTGGACTGGGGTGTACTTTGTCAGCATTGTGTTATTAAATTTTTGATGAAAACCATGTCGATGCTGTCGCCATCGTTCGCCATAGGGCATCAGGCTGATTGCCCAATACCACCCCACTCTGGAAAAAGGAGATAGGAATTTTCAACAGATTACATTATGACAAAAGGGGGGCATACAAATCAAGCATAGGAATGATGGGACGATCAGAATAGATTGCCGATTTTTTCTCAAGGAGTTCATTCGCCATTTCGGCGGTATGAACATATAGCAGAGAGGTGCCTAAGACATTGAGATATACAAGGTCGCCTAAGGATATATTAGAAATGTATTGGGCTTATACAGGGAGGACAATCACCATATTTCTTATGCCATTTAGAATATGTTTCCCATTCGTTTCGAGTTGGTATATCTCTTAGATTCCCTATCAAAAAATCGCCACGAGGACCTGGGGGTAGCCTTAATCCTAGTAGAAGGGGGAGGGGTCGATATCCGATAAGAGTCATATATTGTGATAAGGTGCATCATCAGACCTTTGGGAACCCATGTCCGAAATAGTAACCACAATGTCAAGACAAGTACACCAATGGTAGTGCAAATATCTACAACATTGAGTGAGAGCATCATGGAGGATGTCAGCGATGCTGCTATGCTACCTTCGCGGGTTTGTGCTTCCGGAGCGGTAAGATGTACCTTTACGGTGTCCCAACTGTATCAGGTCTGGAATCTGACAGCGATGAGGTAAGTGCAAATGTCAGCTTGTATGGCAAGCCGGAGTGATCAGCCTCAATTTTGAACTGCCGTAACGGCAAATAGTAGGACCTCGTATACCCCTCGGCTATATAGTTACAGGATAAACAGGTCATGAGTGCAAATAACAAGCAGGGCGTCACAAAGCGGAAAAGTACAAGGTGTAGCACAGAAACATAGTATTACTCACGAAAGTTGATTATCTAACAGGATTCCCATAGAATCTGACTAAATATATAGTAAGAAAGTAGGCTTAATCATGGGAGATGAGAGTGTAACCATTAGCTAGCTACATATACTCGGCAGCAGCGAATAGCAGTGGCATGGTAGATGCCCACACCAAACTGTAATGGTGTGGCCAAACCCCATAGGATGACAGTCGCAAGTATAGTGGCAGAAGGGATGGGCTGACCACAGTGACCACAAATGTGGGTGTTGTGAAAGATAAAGAATGTGATAGGATGTTTTTCGACTTGAGGAAGAATAGAACACAGAGAGAGTGATCTAAATGTCACAGAAGGATAAGAATACTTGATTTGATTAAGTCGAGAATAGTTCAAAGAGTTCGAATGGGGTGTTGGGGCATATATGTTAGGGTGAATGCCACAGGGGATGCGTCGAGAGAAAGGAATGCGATATCTGGAAAGGAAGGGAGGAAAGTGTGACTATGAGGGTTCATTATGCAGTAACATGAAAATATGTCGTCAAGCTTTTGAGTGGAATACTATGCCACATGAAGTGCCATACTACAATAGCTTCTGTTGGAATTTGAGATTGTAATTAGGAGCAGTACAGAAGAAGCATAAGTTCCTGTTAAAGCTCACCACTAGTATTGTTGACTATGCCTGACAGGTTGTGTGACAAGGTGAAATGCAAAGAAAGTTCTGGTTTTCCTTAGGTAAACTCCGAGTCAGACAAATCATGCCTCAGGATGAATTTGCGGATTTTACTACAAAGGATGCTAGACCCGTTATCTGCCAGCGATGTTCAGAGTCATTTGAAAGTGGGACCAAACTCTTTTTTATGCACAACAGAAAAGGAGATGGTCCCGGGAAACATATCTGCACAAGCTGCCGTCAATACTACCTCAGGAAACTGAGGCAATCAAAAAACACACCTTAGGTCAGTTACCACACCATTTCCATTATGACTTAAGTATGCATGGGGCTGCAGGCCACGAGTCCAACCATCAGCAGATTACTCTGGAGCATCAGATGATCAATGTCACCAGTACACAAAAGGCAGTTGCAGCAGCTCAAAGGCAGGGTATGGATTGCCTGATTATGATTTTTACGGGGCATCAAGCAGAGCTGAAAATTACATTTGATAGGTAACAACCATCCATTACAAGTTAGCACACAGGTCCACTCTGCAGCTGTGGTGGTATCACAGTCATTCAGATCAGCTCCAGGTCATGCAGGCAGCCAAGTAACACACCAGAGTCTGCCCTGGCCAAAGTGCTCTGATGTTTTACAGTCTGAAAGACATGCTTATCAGAATATGTTTCGAGGAGGGATTCAACCAATAGTTGTCCCAAAATTTGTATCCAATTGTGAAGTGCAAGCAGATTATGGTTATCAGGAAGCACATAAGCTGTATGATGAGATGCGACAGTTCTTTGCCTGAAAGGCATCTTCAGGACATCAGAATGAAGTTGTGGTGATAAAAGTTACAATGATGTCATTAAAACCAGGTTACAAAAATCCCCAGATCGTCTTGGTAAGTAAAAGGAACTGGTGCTGTCAGCTCCATCATTTAATACAAAGACTTTAACAGAACATCTCAGAAACAATATCAAACATCCCTCTCCATATTGGTGTCAGGGATCTCAAAGCAGTTGCATACTTTACCTTGCTATCCCTCTTCACCAAGTGGTCTAAAAATCAGCCTCTCTCCATTAATGACTTACAGTTGTGTTTTAAAGATTGGGTGGAATTAATTCTTTGGGATCTGACAATGAGGACATCAATGTGATTTTGAGCAAATTTTTTGCACCAAAAGGAAAATCAAAAGTGCTGCAATTTCAATCAAACAAAGTTTTGGATCTATATTTGGAGATAAGCTATGAGTCATATACCAAAATCTTAGACTGTTTGGAGGAATTGCAAAATGAAAAGGTGTGCCTAGTATCGAGTGCCGCACGATCCCTGCGTGCCGGGAGTAGTTCGGCACTCAACGTCCAGCCGAGCGTATGAAGGAGTCGCACGCCTTTTGTTTCCTACGACATCTTTGTCAGTACAGTATCTAAAATTTCGCATCCTTTCACGGATTATCATTCATTAATTCTTCCTTTTATTTCACTTCGCACTTATGACGTCTGGAGCCTTGCCACAAGGGGTGTTTGCACACTTAGGTATAAATCTGAACGGTGAGATGAACCCACCTCCCACAGGGGCACAAGTGGAAACTGCCCCAGCGGATGCGAATCCAGGGCCGGATCCTTCATCATTACCACTATCAGAGGGGGCTGGCACCAACTGCGATTCACAGAGGGTAGGCCAACACCCACCACCTTCCGAGATTGAGCTACTGGATGCGCAAATAGCCCGGCTATTGGTGCAGAAACATAGTCTAACAAATGAGGCTAGCCCTGGTGACCTGGATGGACGAAGTGCAACTGAAGCAGCCCCGGCTGTGACAAGGTTGTTCCTCGATCCAGAGGCACTACAATGGGCCAGGAACATACCTTCACCCACTAGCGAGTCCCGAAGCAACAGGAAGGCCCCAATTCCTGAGATTATACCCGGGTTTAAGGCCAACCCTTTAGAGATTCGTAAGTCCACCCTTTCCTTATCTCACAGATGGACGGCCGGTCCGCATGATTTCACATGTGGACCGTCCAGACAGTCCAACGGCATTGCGGAAGGCATGTCGCAGTTCACGGACAGTGCGATGGCATTGTGGAATGCATGCCATACGCTACAGCAGTTTGACGGCATTGTGGAATGCATGCCGTGCATTGTGACAGCTTCGATTCTGTGGTGTCTATACAATCATCATGCTCATACTCCCCCTCCCTTTTTATTTTTTCAGCAATCCCACGCAAGGTGGAGGAAGCCTTTAAGAACCTTCATTACGTTCCTTACATCTCCCTCACCTCTGAGGCGCGGTGAAGAGCAGAGAAAGGAGCAGAGGAGTTTATCATTTCACCATCTGGCGGCATCATTGCCAGAGGGCTGGACCGTGAGAATGAGAAGGGCATCAGTATAATTGACTGGTTAGCAGCAGCAATGGCGGCAGTTGACCGCACTCGAGTCCATGGTGGTGTCCAAAGAGCCAATGCGTTAGCGGCCCACCATGCGATTGTGACGTCGATTGCGAAGTCACATAGTTGGGATGTTGCCATGGACTATGACATTCAACAACAAGAGGCGGCTGCCCGCAACTTGTCTCATGACTTAGGCTGTTTAGATCCCGAGGTGCTGACAATCATATTGACTCGAACAGCACTTCGGTCAGCAAAGGTGTCCCAGACCTCAATGGCACCACCCAAGCGCTCATGGCCAGCAGAGTCCCCCTCCCCAGCCGGATCTCCACGAAAGAGACCGCGCACTGACAGGGACTCCTCACATTGTTTTCGATGTGGAGTCCAAGGCCACCTGCCCGCTGACTGCCAATCAAAGCGTACTACGGCAGGAAAGAATCCCGCCTCAATCGCACGAGGAGCCAAAAATACACACGCCCTCACAGCCCCTGACGGCAAGCAGTTTTGTTTCGGCTGGGCACTTGAATCTCAGTGCAGGTGGGGCACCAACTGCACCAACACCCACATGTGTAGCATCTGCTTCGAGGATACCCACGGAGCAGGAGCCTGCAGGAAGCTCTGACCCGAGACGGGTCACAACGCCGCTCGACCCTGTCGGCGCGGCATGTATATTGAGTAAATATGGTATATTGCAAGACTGGCAGAATATTATAGCAGGTTTGAATAATGGATTTGACATCGGACTGAAAGAGCACATATCACGTACAGCCATTTTTTGAAAATCACAGATCTTCCTTAGTGGACACAGAATTTATAACCAAGTATATAGCAAGCGAACAAAAGATTGGCCGCTACTCCAGGGGCTTTACGCCAGAGGAACTGGAGCAAGCCATAGGACCATTTCAGACATCTCCCCTGGGGCTGATCCCAAAACCGAATTCAAGCACGTACCGCATGATACAAGACCTATCATTTCCCCGAGACGACCCGATACATTCCTCCATAAACAGTCGCATAAATCCCGACGACTTCCCAACAGAATGGGGTACCTTTGCAGATGCGGCGGCATTGATATTGTCTCTGCCAGAAGGTTCCATGGCCGCCACCTTCGACATTTCCGCAGCTTACCGGATGACACCCATACGACCAGATCAGCAGAACGCATGCTGCATCTTCTGGGATGGCCTAGTATACGTCGATCGGGGGCGGTCGCATTTGGCTTAGCCTCGAGTGCAGGTGTATTCGGGAGTATTGCAGATATGCTGATTGCCTTATACCGAAAGGCAGGCTTCGGGTGGTTGCTAAAGTGGGTCGACGATTTCCTGGCCATTCGTTTGCCAGGGCAGGTTTGGACAGAAGACGACATCATTGCATTGACAGCACAATTTGGTGTACCCTGGAGCGAGAGCAAAACAAGACCTTTTTCATCAGTACAGAAATACATAGGCTTCATATGGGACTTGGATGCCAAAACCATAGCAATGCCAAAGGAGAAACTCGAGGCGACACTGGAGCTAGTCAAGCAATGGGCCCAGGAGGAGCATCGATTCTCAGCAAACGAGGTGGAGAGGCTACATGGGAAGTTGGTCCACGTGGCGTCCATCTTCCCATGGATAAAACCTTTTCTATGCTCTATAACCGCATTTGCACGTGGTTTCACTTCGCGAAGAGCATCATTCCCCCCAAGCCCAGCATTGCAAGCAGATATGTCATGGGTTTACTTCATATTGCGGCACTTGCCAAACGAGCTCCCCATCACATCAGTGGATCCGATCGACATAGGATGGTGGGGGGATGCCAGTACATCATTCGGATTGGGCATCATAGTCGGCACCCAGTGGGCAGTGTGGAAGTGGGCCCCTGGTTTCAAAGTGGGCCCACATTGCCAATGCGACATCGGATGGGCAGAAGCAGTCGCTGTAGAGTTGGGGCTGAGGATGGCGTTACAGTCTGGGGCGATGCATCGATGCAACCAGTCTGATTCAGTTTTCTTGGTGCGTTCGGACAACAGTGGTGTCGTTGCAGTGGTGAACAAAGGCCGGTCACGCAACAAGGAGACAAACATGATTCTAAAAGAAATTTACAAACTGTTAGCCACGAATCGAATACAACTAAGAGCCGAATTCGTACCATCCAGAGAGAACATCACAGATGCCCTTTCCTGAGGCCATATCACCGACTTCCTCAAAGGCTTCCCCGGAATACAATCAGGGGCCACATTAGACATCCCCAACCATTTGTTACACCGGATCCAATCACCGTAGCACCTGCAAGGGTGTCAGCACCCTTCGCCTCATCATTGCAGACATTACCAGCTGGACAATTACACCTCGTTTCATCAGTACTGAGGCCTCCATGCAGAGCTAAAGAGAGACTCTTCAGGTGGAAAGGAATCAACACACCGCCTCCATCCACTGTACAGCACCCGGTACTGCAGTTACTAGCGTCCATAGCCTCTGAAGCATCACTGCGGGATGCAAATAGCTACGGATCAGGTCTCCGCAAGTTCCATGTATTTTGCGATATCTTCTCTGTAGCTGAATCGGAAAGATTGCCGGCATCCTTCTCAATTTTACATTCTTTCGCACTTTGGGCGGCAGCGGACTCATCATTGCTCAGTCAGGAGCTAACTGCTGGGACAGCATTTGAGACTGTCAGTTGGAGTTACTCGGAAATACCTAGTGGCGGTTAGAGCATGGCACATAGCTCAAGGTTGGCCCCCACCCCTGTCAGATGATGAACGAACGAGAATTGAATGGTCACTAAGGGGGCTAGAGAACTTACAAGGCAATACACAAAAACGGCCCCCACGTCCACCGATAAAATTAAAGATGCTACTCGCGTTGAAGGCGTCATTGGATTTGAACAACTCCTTCGATGCCTGTGTATGGGCCATATCTACGTGTGCCTTTTGGGGTTTAATGCGTTTCGGGGAGGTCACAGTATCATCCAGAACACAGTTTGATGGCAAAAAGCATTTGAAGCAGAAGGACGTCCTAATTAGCCATGACAATGACGGCAGGAGGTATGCACGTTTGGACTTACCTGCGGCTAAAACGGCCAAATCTGGTGTAACCCAAGCAGTATACCTAACAGATCAGCAAGGGACATGCCCAATAGATGCACTAATCAATTTATCGAAAGTCATACCGGCTGAACCGGAAGAACCACTGTTTTGTTGGCTAGACGACAGAGGTGCAGTAAGACCGATAGTCAAAAAAGCTGCACTCGAACGAATAAATCTCATTCTTAACGCATGGGGATGGGGAACAACCTTCGGACATTCATTTCGTATTGGCGGCGCATCTTTCTTTCTAGCGCAAGGAGTTGATCCTGAGATCGTGAGATTAGCAGGCAGATGGAAGTCATTAGCATATGAAACATACATCAGGGCCTTTGAACAGATAGCATCACGGCATTTGGAGAACCTTTCAACAAGGAATGCAACTGCCTTGGTTGGGTAGGCGGCGTAGCCTCGCCGCGTTTGGCAGGCAGTTGTTCTTTGTGGGTGAGCGGCGAGTCTTCCCACGCATACGCGGAGAGCTAAGCTCTCCCCCTACCCAACCATACAGCTCTCTGCTCTCATCACGACACATGGACGAAGCTGGACATTATATCACCAATTATTCTGATGGTAAATTTCTCACAAACCTGGTGTCAATTGTAGTTCAGGAGCAGTCAGGAAAGATGAAGATATCCTATATGTATCACTGAAAGTGAGTATGGAAATGACAGTTCCGAAAACTTGTTTGATTCCAAGTTGATGACTCCAACCCTTCCAAGTTCTACGAGCCTGGTAAAATATGTTAATGCAGCTAAGAATGATATGGGAGCTCCCCCAAGAAAGCAGCAACTTTCGGTATGACAGCCAATGCATTCCACCCAACATGGCTCAAAACAACTCTAATCGAAATAAAATAACAGGGATCTGACACTCAATCTCCACCACACATCCGGCCCTGCACTATTATCCAATCTCAGATTGGCTTTGCAGCTATGTACAAGTGCCACCCCCCCAGTACAGCCATCTGCACAACTTTCTCATGGAAAATCAAGTTCACTAACTACTGATGATGTGCATTGTGCACTTCAAGCTCAGATGGCTCTCTCAAAAAAGACCATTAAATCTATTTGTGTGTCTATGTCTCAATACTCAATTTACCTGCCATAATTATGACCATCATCCTGATTGTAGTCAATACCAAGGCATTCAAGTATACCTTCTATCCAACAGGGGGTGCTGACTTTTTAAGTCTTATCAGTCATGCACACCCATTTGATGCAGTCAAGGATTGCTCTGGCCCCACAATATTGACATTGATGTACAGTAGGCAACAAAACTGTTTGGATGTTTCTTTGTTTTGAAAAGACCCTTTAGCATTAGCCCAAAATAAATTCTAAAAATTCTGAATAAATTATGATATATGCTCTAATATCACAAAATGTTGATTACATAACCATAATATCATATGTCCATTTATGGCAATGTAATAATAGGATTAATGAAGCTTGTACATCCAAACAGTTTTGTTGCCTATATTTATAAACCCTATATACTAAACTAGTACTTGGTATACCCTCCCTTGGCCTTAATTACAGCTTCAACTCTTCTAGGCATACTTTTTACCAAGTTCTGACACACCTCTTTTGGTATCTTCTCCCATTCCACTTGACAGTGCTTCCAAAGCTCCTCCACTCCACTAGGTAGTGGGTTGTAGTCAGTTAGCCTCCTTTTCAAGGGTTTAGATCTGGAGACTGTGCTGGTCATTGCATAACAGTATAGCCATGGTCATCAAATCACTTTTGAGCAGTTTTCTGGTATGCTTTGGCCCATTATCCTACTGGAAGATGGTATCAGATGGAGTTTCTTTGTAAAACTCAAGGGATTGCTGAAGTTCATCCTCCAAGATGGAGCAGTAAAGCTGTGGATCCATCTTCCCTTAAATCCTAATGGCATATCCAATGCCTTCCCAATGCATGCAACCACACATCATCACACTACCACCACCAAACCTCAATGATCCCTCCACCTGCCTATCAGTCAACCCCTCCCCCACCTTTTTCTACAACCACTTCCTTCCATCTGACCCAAGACAATTGATTTTGGTCTCATCAGATACTACAACACTCTTCCAGACCTCCAGAGTGTACTCCTGATGTCTCTCTGCCCACTGTAGCCTCTCCCTCCTGTGAGGTGGAGGGAACATTGAAGTTTGATGGTGTTAGTGTGATGATGTGGGGTTGCATGCATTGGGAAGGCATTGGATATGTCACTAGTATTGAAGGGAAGATGGATTCACAGCTTTACTGCTCCATCTTGGAGGATGAACTTCAGCAATCCCTTGAGTTTTACAAAGAAACTCCATCTGATACCATTTTCCAGCAGGATAATGGGCCAAAGCATACCAGAAAACTGCTCAAAAGTGGTTTGATGACCATGGCTATACTGTTATGCAATGACCAGCACAGTCTCCAGATCTAAACCCTTGAAAAGGAGGCTAACTGAGTACAACACACTACCTAGTGGAGTGGAGGAGCTTTGGGAACACTGTCAAGTGGAATGGGAGACGATACCAAAAGAGGTATGTCAGAACTTGATAAAAAGTATGCCTAGAAGAGTTGAAGCTGTAATTAAGGCCAAGGGAGGGTATACCAAGTACTAGTTTAGTATATAGGGTTTATAAAATACAGGCTACAAAACCGTTTGGATGTACAAGCTTCATTAATCCTATTATTACATTGCCATAAATGGACATATGACATCATGGTTATGTAATAAACATTTTGTGATATTAGAGCATCTATCATAATTTATTCAGAATTTTTAGAATTTATTTTGGGCTAATGCTAAAGGATCTTTTCAAAACAAAGAAACATCCAAATGGTTTTGTTGCCTACTGTATGACCAGGTTGCTGAACCCAAATATGGTGCATTCAAGCAAGCATCATTTGGGCGTTTGGACTGCCCAGCACTTGGAAATTCTAATTCTGTTATTGTTAAACAGTGTTGGTACATATACCTGCACAGCTACAGGGGCCCGCCTTACCTATGATAGTCACACTCAAGTCATGAAGCTCAGCAGTGAAATTAATTGCCTGCATTGGGCATCAGCCTTAATGGGTCTTGTATATGACCACATCAACAGTTATCAAAAAACAAATGGTCCAGCACCACTTGCAATTCCCCAAATGTGTTTTGTTGGAAGTGTACTTGCTATAGCTGAAGATAGTCACGATGCATTTTTACTCAAAGAGGTTATTGATGACACTGCCAATGGGGCCTTTGTCAAGTATATTGGAAATGGATTTGCCAAGCCATACAGTTTTCTTGAAGGAGATCATGTTCGCAGAGCTGAATTCCTCAGTTTCTCTCAGCATCTGCAATACCTGAAGACAGATGGACTTGCTTTTGTAAGTGATTTTCAAGGTATGTCAGTATGTCATACTGATGTGATATATTATTCTATTATATTTTCTTTGAGGTGGACATCACTTATTGACTGATCCTCAACTTATAACATCACCGTAAGTTTATGAAATCTCCTTCAGATTGAACTGAATTTAGATTGTACAGTGATTTGGGTTCCATATTTTCAGATGGGAACCTCAGTTCAGCTTACATCTCTTTCACTTCTGATCATACCTGCAACAAATTTTGTGAACTGTTTGGACTGGCAGTATTTTCAGACTCAATGGCTTCTGCTATTCACACCTAGAAGGAAAGAGACATTTATGGATAGTAATTCTTAGAAACAATGTTTTATTCTGAATGAAGCCATTATGACAATTATATCATTTAAAATGCATTATCCATCATCTACCTTATCCTCTGACTCATCGTCAGTAAAGTCTGCCTACTTGGGAGATGGTCCCATACTATTTATGAATGCAGAATGATCCAAGCTGCTAATGTAATTAGTATTCATACCAAGGTCAAGTGGTTGACCCAGTTGGAAAGCCTCCATGTTTGGCAAAAGAGGCATGTTATCCAGTTCTTGTCCATATGTTGTGTTGTGGTGGGTAATAATCTCTGTAAGCCATTCATTACACCCTTTACACAAATGTTCTAAAAGATTATGAAAAATGTCCCAAAATGTCTCTATGGAAACCTCCAGTTGACTGATTGCAGAATAGAGGTTGCTGAAATGTTCATGGAACACTTGTGGAACTAATTCAAAGACAGGATGGTCAGGAGGAGCATACTGTGCTTCCATCTTGTCAAACAACTCAGGAGGGACAGGTATTTTGAAGTCAATGGCACTGAAGTGTGATGGATTGGCACATATCAATACAGGGATGCCATGCAGTAAGAGCTTATGTCGAGAAGCACGAGGAGCTGACTTGTTCTTGAGACTAACCCAATGGTCAACTTCAGTCTGCAGCCAGGGGATTGCAACCCATCGAAAAAGAAGACTATTGTGTGGAGGTTAGAGGGGCCTGACAATTTCAACATACTTGGCATGCTTACTTTTCTAGAACATCATTCACATCATACCAACCACTATTTACACCATGTTCTAAGATATCTTCAAAACCTGGAGAGAAGTCCCTTCAAAAGATTGACCATTTGATTTCAGAAAGAATGTTATTGTGTCCTGTTGCAAAGTGATGCTGAAGAGTACCCAAGAGGTTTGGATCGAGATGGTGCCAAATTGATGTATGTGCATTTGCAACACTGTAATTTTCTGTTCCTCAGTCACTTTGAGTTATGATTGGAACCCCTATTGAGTCATATATGAAATATTCCCAGTGCCAACTACAGAGTACATACCTCCAATTCACCAACAAGTGTCCAAGTAGTATTTCACAATAAGCCTTGGATTCTTGTTTGTCCACCAGACTTTAAGCCAATTGATTTCACTGGAAAATGCTTCTATCCCAGCATGCAACCACAGACCAAATCGCCCCCATTTGTCATGCTGATCTTGAGGCCATACATCATTGATGCCTGCTGCCCAAAGATGGTGTCTGTGAAATCCACAATGACGACATTGTTTGATTTCATCAGATTCTACCATCCTGAGCAGCTGGCCAATTGTTTGACTGGACCTGTTTGAGAAAAAGTCTATTACACAGCTATAAAATTGACTTACTGAGATGCACATATGTCATGTTCTATTCAAAGTGACTTACAAATACCCTCAATCCCACACAGAGGAAAGCACTTTCGGATTTTATATATTGTATTGTAAATGGTTTCTGGAGTATGATTTTGTTGATGGGTTGAGAGCATGCCCCACTGTTTTCATAGCCTTCAAATAGTGATAACACTGTAAGAATGAAGCCAGTGATGAGATTTCAATGACATATAAGGCCCAACATACCTCAATCCATAATTGTTAGTGTCATAGTGTTCCTTGAACAGTTCAGCAATTTTTACATCTGACAAACCAAGCTCGTAATACTGTCAGAGAGGTTCCTGTATACTCTCATCTGGTGCTGAAATGCATATAATCAGATAAGATGAAAACATTGATAATACAATAACTCTCACAATGTGGCTTATATTGGTTTTTTTGAGGCATCAAGATATCAAGTGAAGGGCATTGAGATTGTAGTGACTGGCAGTGAGCAGTGTCAAAACATGTGACTTAGCTGTCAACATGAACTACAACTCTGCATTTGTAACAGTGTTCTCCTATTATGTATTCACTGCACATATCCTGACTGTCTTGCTCCTGCTCACCTGTTCTCATTACTTCCAGTGACTACTCTCTATGATAACAAGAGTCTCCTAATGCAATCTGTAAATCTGCTTCCTCTCTAAACTAACCTCTTTACTATCACCAACCACTCAGTTTATATCACAAATTAGGCCTTATGTGCATTCAGAAATCTTCCTGATCACAGTCTGAGACACAAATGCCTCTTTGTGATCTTGACATACACACTGCTGCCTTTGAAGCTCAACTCTTCCAACTCCATTCAGAACGATAGGGCCATTCTCCACTCTTCAACCGTCAAGCAAGCTCTCCTCATTCCTATTTGCAAGCTCACACCAGATACCATCAGGCAGATCTTTGAGCTATGCAACAGTGGTGAAGTAGTCCCCCACCTGTATTGAATCATCACTGCTGCTGCAGCACTGATCCTACCCAGTCAAATTCACAGAAAATGGGGTCATGTCGCATTGACAACACCCCAATTATGCCAACATCACACATGAGCCGACATACCCAAAGTAAACCCTTTCATTGTCATATCAGAGTGGCTCAGGTGCTCTGATGTACTTCCCATTGACATCTATCTTGGTGAGGGCTTGGACAAGTCTGCAATGTGCTTAAGACCACTGTTACCTTTCATACACACATATGTCTATTGGGCAACCAGTTCTATTGCTGCCATCCTTTCCAAGTTGCAGATTCATTCCCCAGTGGCCTCATAGCCATCTTTCCCACTGGCCCATGCAAAGATGCCTCACATGACTTCCATGTCATTCCCACCACTTCTTCAATTACGCCCACTTGTCCTTGGTCAGATCATTACCCCAATCTTGAAACCATCAATGTTTATTGTTCATCAACCTTCTTCAATTCGTTAAGTTATAGACTATTCATGACTGTGCTATTTGTGCTGGAACATTTCCACAGTGTGCAATGGCCATGAATCATCATTCGATGCCCCTGTATGAGTTCTCGATTGTTATGGGGCAAGGCAGGAGCAGGACCACTGCAAAATATGAAGCTCACACTTGGTCTCGTGATTCTGTGAGGAGACTGCTTTCAGTTTGAGTGTAAATGGCTTGATTGGGGATTTGACAATGAAGGCATAAGATAAGGCATTCAAAAACAATTCAACACACCAAAAATTTATTAACTATGTAACTAGTATATGCCCACCCAACCTCCAAAGTGCTTATATCTTCCCCATCCCATCACCACCTCATTCTTGTCTCCCATCCACCCTCGTATCTAGTCTACCTTCTTAGTATTCAGTTAAATTCTATGAGAATCCTGTTGACATAATCAATTTTCATGAGTATATACAATGTTTCTGTGCTACACCTTGTACCTTTCTGCTTTGTGATGCACTGCTTGTTATTCATGCTCATAGCCTGTTTATCCTGTGACTATATGTATAGCTGGGGGTATACAAGGTCCTACTGTGTCGGCAGTTCAAAATTGAGGCTGATCACTCTGGCTTGCCATAGCTTGCCATTAATTTTGATTTTTGAGTTTGACAGATTGATCAGCACTTCCATTTTGCCAAGCAGGGCAAGGGTAACACTTGCCCATTTTGGGTAAGTTTGATGAGTCAGCCATCCTTGGTCGATGTTTAGCAGTTTATTCTGCAGCATAATAAACATCATAAAAATGTGGATTGTATTTATTATAGTGAATGATTATGAAAAAAAAATCATGTAGAGGACTATACACTAGTCAGCTCCCCTATGTACTGTACTTGATGATGCCAGTGCCTCATGATGTTACTGCAGTAATTGCAATTCAGCATTTTTGAATAAAACCAGGGATTATGAGTACTTTCCACTGTATTAAACTAAAGTTTAAAATATATGAACTATATAAAATATTACACATAGGGCTCTTTATTCAAAAACCACAACAGCTTTTTTTGATCTGCTACTATGCCTCATTGTTCAGGCTGTTCTAAAAAGTTTGCACATCTTGAAGAGGAATTTTTGTGTGGGCAATGTGATAAACTGGACTGAAATCCCTCAGAGTCCAAAAAGAAAGTTATTCTTGTGAGTTCAGTCATTTATGAAATTTACATAGATAATGAATGAAAAAATAGGCAAAACCACAATGCAAGGGATGTGGTGTAATTTATTCATTTTTGACAGAACCTCTCTGTGGAGGTTGTGTAGATAAAGCAGACAAAAGTATGCAGTTCTTTGTGTGAATTGTTTGCAAGGTTTAAAGAGCTTGTGAAATACTAGAGCCCTATCTATTTGATGGTATGCTCTTACATTATTTATTTCAAACTTGTGTAATTTAATTATATTCATATAGATGATCTTGCAGAATTTCTCACTCAATGCACATTAGACCTTGAAGAGATGCATCAAAGTACCAATTGTAAAAGCCACTGCCCCCCAATGAGAGCCTTCTGAAAGGATATGAAGTGTGTGAGAGAAGACATGGGCCTTGAAAAAGGTTACACAAGATTATTTGGGTTAACCTAGATTATTTGTGTTAACCTAAATTATTTGGGTTAATCTAGATTATTTGGGTTAAACAAGATTATTTGGGTTATGACTTAATCTTTGGGTTATGATGTATTCTCTTGTCTACAAGCAAACTTTCAAATATATTTCATATAATTTAAATTTAGTTGGTTTAGAGAGTTAACCAGAACTATCTGGGGTATCAATCCCCATTGTGCAATTTATTCCAAAAGAATAATCTACAGATGATTGTTTGACTAAATTTTGTCAGATATAGGATAAATATTAATATTTTTGCATTCTTCAGAGTGATACCTAATCGACTGAATTTGATTAAATATTAATTTTACAATAAACAATATGAATATATATACTTTAGTGGATAAATAACTTTTAAAGTTTTGGGTTATCCTCCTTATGACTGGAAAACCCGCCAGACTCCAGGCACTAACTTATATGCACCCGCACCCTACATGCACCAATTATCAGTTTACTGGAATACCCACCGGACTCTGGACATCAGATCTGTCCATGCTCAACCTTCATCACTTCATGTATCAGTCACCAGAATACCTGCCAGACTCTGCTCCTGTCTATCTCTGATCCTGTCCCACACACCAGTCACCGGACCCTGCTTGGAAAACCTGACAGCTCTCTAACTGAGCCCCATTCCCATTATGGTCAAATGACCTATCACGATTCGGACTCTGCTCCCACCCCATTCCTGTTATGGTTTCACGACCTGTCACAATTCAGACTTCACTCCACTCCATTCCATTCCTAACACCAAGTTTGGCGTTTACTTATCTCATTTCATGTTTGCTAGTTTAGTTTTCATTATTACTGGATTTGGTATGTTATACATTCCACAGTCTATATAGTCTGGCAGATGTTGTACATACAATCCAGTCAGAAAATCAGCTTACAGCTGTGTTTCAACCCTACAAACACCAGACTACCCTCATCCACTTCCCCCAATACTCTACTACACTCTATCCTGTTAGATTGTATAATGCTAGCACTAACACAAATGTCTAGTAGGTCACTGAAAATGTCATTCATAAAATCCTGGAAGGCTGCTGAGACATTAGTGAGCCCAAACAGCATGACCAACCATTCAAAAGAACAATAGTGTGTTTGGAATGCTGTCTTCCATTTGTTGCCTTTGGCAATCCATACCAAGTGGTAGGCATGACACAAATCAATCTTGGTATAGATGGGGGCTCTCCAGGTGTTAAGAGTCGTGCACAGAGCTTATTGGAGGGTTTCCAGAGAAACCTGCAGGAAATCCAGTAGGGCTTGGCTTCAGCTTATAGGCTGCACCCTTGCAAGATCATCTTGTCCAATTTCAAATGGGTGGACAGGAATCTCAGGGAGTCTGGGAGGGGTTTGTGGGTTGTGAGGTCAGGGAGTCGACTGTGGGAAGTCTGTGGAAGTCAAGGGGTTGGGTGGGGATGAGTTGGAGGTTGAGATAGATAAGTTGGAGGTTGAGTGATAGATGGGTTGGAGCCCGTGGGCTCCAACGAGTAAGAGTGGTATGTTTCAAAAAGGAGATTAGAGTGGAAAATGTACTTGAGATTACTAGGGAGAATCTGGATGATGCTTTTAGAAGCTGGGGCCCATAACCTGTGAAAATGTAGCTGTAGATTACTCAGAACACTGGAGTGTGAGATGAAAACAAGCTCTATGGTTATATTCAACTGTTGGTACATACCTAAGGAGAGTGACATGTGTTAAGATCCTCATCCTTTTGGGCCCCCACAACTTGGTCTTACCTCTATAACCTTTCCAGGACCCCAAAATTAGTGCCTTAGACTATGGAGCCACCACCTCAGGCTCCCAACACTTGGTTTATATTGTTATTCTCATCTTACAGCCCCTGCAACTTGTTTATACCCTTGTAACCCTCTGGCACCCTGACATCAGAGCCCTTGGAACATGGTACCACCTCCTCAGCACTGTTACGACCCATGCTCAGAACCCCAAAGGACCCCGAGTCACCTGACATCACTTCACATCCTCGGACTCCCATCGGATACTGGATCTCCTTTTTGGGCTGGTTTCTTATGTCCCAATTAGTACTACCCATATGTCCAGTTATATTATGTCCTTTCATCCTCATATGTATTTCCCAAATATCAGAAACCCACACCTATCATATTTTCCTAATAGTGATAGTCTTTGTTCTATTTTAGGTAGTTTCCTTGTCTCCATATTAGTATATTCAGATGCCGGAAATCTGTATATATACCAAACTGTAAAGTAGTTACAGGGCAATCAGAATATCAACTTAGGTACTCTACTAGTCATTGTTAGAATATGTTGTATTGCAAGCCATTGATGCGTTTTACGCTTGGCTATTTCGTACTTTACAGTAGCTTAGTCATCGTAAATAAAACCTTGTCCATTTTCCTTACACTGTCTTCGAACAGGTTATGGGCCCCGCCCAGTTGCTTTAAAAGTCACACTAATACCATCTCATCATCTTATGTCTAATATCAACACCTTACTTGCGAGTATCCCAAAACTCTCAGATGATAACTACCACAAATGGAAGTTTTCACTGTCAATGGTTTTGCAGTGTGCTGGATCATGGAGTGTTGTAAATGGTGGAACAAAGGCACCTAAGGATGAGAATAGCAAGGAGTATTTGGATTGGGCAAAGCATTCAGAGGATGGTTACATGGCAATTGGATTGACAATTACGTCAAGCCAACAATCATATATTCGGGATTGCACCACTGGACCAGAGGCATGGCAAGCACTTGTGAAAATCTATCAGGCAAATAATCGGGCCAATCGAATTTTGTTGAAACGCCAGCTCTATATGTACCAGCATGATGTCAAAAAGCCAGTGATGGAATATGTCCATGGCATTTTGACTCTGGCTTCGCAGCTTCGCAGCTTCGAGCGATTGGATTCGAGTTACATGATGAGGATGTGCCGGATGTCCTCATCTATTGTTTGGCTCCGGAATTTGGTGTGGTAGCAACTGCTCTTATGCAGCGTGTGGGATCACTTACAGTCAAAGAAATTTCCGCGGTGCTGGTAGAAGAAGAAAGCCATCTAAAAGGGCAGGAAGAAAATGAGAGTCAAATTGCCATGAAAATGAAAGTCAACTCACCAAATATGCGACAGCCGAAGAATTGCTATAGATGCAACAGTGAAGGTCACATTGCGCGTTTTTGTCCCACACCGAGGCCAGTTGTTTCATCTTCAAGTGGATTACCTACCGAAAACCAGGAGATCCCCACTGATAGCACAGGGATGAGTGCTTATATTTTGCGCACTTGAAATTATCACGTGGACTAGGAGTTGCGAGTAGGGCTTCAAGATCCAGCATTTGTTTGTAATCTGGGAGGTTGGGGGAATGCATTCTAGGAGTGAGGATGCTCTGAGGTTCGGTTCAATGCCAAATGTACCAGATGGGTATTGTGTCTAGTGGGTGCAGCGGGTTTCTCAAAAATTTCGAGCGGATTCTGCATCTAGTGGGCACAGTGGGTTTTCATGTCAATTTTCGGATGGGTTTTGCATCGAGTGGGTGCAATATTCTTTGTGTTAAAATTGGTTTATTTCTTGTTTTTCATGTGTATGGTCTTACTGCACACCTCAATGACTTGCAAAGTGGGCATGTTAGAATACGTTGTATTGCAAGCCATTGATGTGTTTTATGCTCGGCTATTTTGTACTTTACAGTAGCTTAGTCATCATAAATAAAACCTTGTCCATTTTCCTTACACTGTCTTCAAACAGTCCTTTCACTCCTCTCTCAGACCTCCAATCTTCTCTCTCTCTTGGCCCTCTGTCAACTCAGGCATCTGACAGTTTGACCATTGTTCAGGTTCCCAATTGTTAAGTTCTCAATGTTCAAAATTTAAGGACCACTGATGGTAAACTTTGTGAGGGTGCAGCACACAAGCTGAAGCCACATCCTTCCACTTGGACCCCATTGGACTTCCAACCTTGTGGCACACAACTTAACAGGCACCCTGAAACCTGTTTTGTTGTAGAATACCCCTTTAGGCATTCTGTTCCATCTCTGTTCTGATGCTCTCCCTTCATCCATTCCACATGTAAACATTATTTGCCACCTCACACCTTTTCAGAATACTTTCCTATGTTGTATTTAGTCTCATTTGGATCCCCAGTCCTCCCCCTACTTTTTTTTGACCCATCACTACTTCCACTTCCTTAATCAGACCTCTGACTCTCTGTTTTACCTTTGTATAAAGTTCTTACTATGTATGCTGCAGTTCTTTAGTTTGAAACTTGACCTAGATTACCCCCCTTTTGTTTAAAGACCTCTTACATTCCTCTTAATACTCTTCACTCTACAACTCTTAGTATTTTCAGCCCTCTGGTTGATTGAGCTAAGTGTTGTCTTTAGCTTTTATCATACTATCTGCTCTGTTTGAAATACTGGAGAACACCCTAACAATTCATGCAAGGGTGCAACACATACATTGAAGCCAAGCTCCACTTTGCCTTATAGAATCAGACCTCCCAATTAGTACAATCCCCTATTTTTGGACCTCTGAAATCATCTCCTTTTGCCCCCCTTGCTTAGATCTTAACAATATGAAAGCAAGCTACATATAAAGTTGCTTATTTAAATGCTGTTAGGACTGGAAACCTGCCAGGACCCAGAACCCATCCTATAGGTATTTGACTCCCTATATCACATGAACTAGCTGCCAGAGTTTGCCTGGACATCCCAGACTCCTTGTTCCAAATCAGTTTGACATCTGGTTTATTGTCTTATTGTATGCCTGTTATGTCTACTAGTCTATATAGTCTAGCTACTACCTGTACTTACAATCCAATCAGAAAATCAACTTAGCTTCAACTTAGTATCTGCCTCAGCATATTCTTGGAACCCATGGGTTTCCCATCCACTCCTGTCTAAAGTTGGACAACACAATCTTGTGAGGGTGCAGCACATGAGCTGAAGCCAAGTCCTTCCCTGGAACTTCCATAGGTTTCCCCCAGAGACCCACCTATGAGCCCCACACATAAAAAATGCCCATACAAGTGCAAACAATGCTAAGTAATTACAGTAACACCAAAGACCACCATGATTACTAAAATATTGGATGTGATAGCACATTGTTTAGCTCTTTTAAGTTTAGTCAAGGATGTAGATGTCAAAGAATATGCAATTCATTGCAGTTGTCAAATCCTGTCAAGAATGAAGTACATTGTTACACACTGCCTACATTTTTGACATGATGGCCCTCATCATCAAAGCAGTGAACCTACTTCAAAAGAATGTAATGTGTTTAACTTGAAGAATGATCACTGCATAATACTTTAAATACAAATCACCTCAATCAATATACCATAGACCTGGTCATGTTACAGTCAGCCTGATCCACTAGCCCATCTTGAATGGGCATTACTACTAGTAGTCTACCAAGGTTGATATGATTGAGTGTCGAAATGTTTGTAATGAGTGAGGGTCACCGTTTTCTGGAGTCCTCTAAAACTTTTGGCCAATTATGAACGAGACTAAGCATTGTATAGCCAAAAATCGATTTTTCAATCTTTGATTTACTCCCGCGCGATGATTGTTTCAGAATAATCCACAGCAGTGCTATACACCGGCCAGCCTTGGCGAGACCCATCTCGTCCGCCACTATATAACTGTCTAGAACACAGTGTATCATTTTTAAATACGACATACATAGGAATGAGTAAGTACCACACAAGCACTCGGGTTTCCCGCAAGCATTCGAATCATACGGTGGGCAAAAACGGTTTCATATGAACGTTATTCCCCCCGTCGTAATGGCAACTTGAACGATAATCACTTGCAACCGACTTGGTGAGGCTTAAGGCTGTAGTGTTTATAATGAAGGGGACTGCACTCTAGGTTGCCTGGACTGGTCAGTGAGTGATGACGAAAGGGGTTCTGACGCCGAGGGACGCATTCATCCGAATAATGGGGACAACTTCTCTTAGTTTGGTCCTCGGGCCCGGTAGTGAGGGACTGAAGCCAGCCAGGTTCCCAAAGAGTTTCGGTTTAAATAAAAGAAAAGAGTTGGTCAAAATAACAACTTCCCTTCTTCAAAATATTCTGTGTCCTTGTTGATTCTTTGTCCTCTACCTATCCTATGCACCCCAATGTAAAATCTGCAGCTTTCAATATTTGTAATTGTATAATGAAAGCCACCTTCCATCCACTAAGGAATGACAAAGAACATTGGTGATATAGAAGTGTGTCGTCCGGCTCCTACTGATAGGCTTTGGTAGATATCTGATCTAGGAACGTTTGCTATCAAGTGATCATGGTATCTGGATTCCTCTCAGTTCTCCGGTAGCGCCAGAGATGAGTTACCCTCGTCTCAAATTCCCCGAGGGGTACACTTCCCCTTTCTAAAGAATATTCGTGTAGGGAAATTTTCAGAATTGTGATTTTTTCAGGTCTGCGGGTTATTCCAGAGTTTTGTGTCGCAAGCTCGCGGCTCTGGAAAATGAACATAGATTTTGAAGACAGGATGAGCTTGCACGAGGCAAACGTCGGAATGGGTTTACGAGTGATTATAGACAGTGTTCTTTGTTCTCCAATATCTTGTTTCGTTCTATCCCAACTAACTGACCCGCTGCTTTCTTTAAGATGATTTGGGTTCATAACTCAGATGTGATTATAGCCACTACTAGGGCTCACCAATATATGCAAACGCGTGTATACCATCAACAAGAAGCTGTAAAGCACGCAGAGATAGGAAAAAATGACTATATGCGTTCTCAAATTGGCTCAAACTATGTAACCTTACATAACTTGCAAATATTGCTAAAAGGCGAGTTAAGTAAAAGGCAATAGTATTATTTCTCCTCCTGGTTCGGATATGTGTCGGTGTTATTCAAGAGGAATGATTATATATCGTGCCGAATGGATGGTGCAAGATCCTCCGCAGGTCAACCATGTTCTCCTAACACCGATGTGGAGTTCGAATTAGATGTTGCCGACAGACTGATGAAAGGTGTGGCGATGACGCAAAGAAAGGAATGAGCGACGAGGATTAATTGTTCAAAGCAGTCACTGGGGGATCGGTCGTTGATTGAGCCGCGCATTGTGTCACAGTGTTGAAGACGAGCGATAATGGCGATGATATTGAGGTTGCGCACTGTGGTACATGCAGATTCGACGTTGAAAGATCCAGCTGTCAGCATCAGAGTAACCTCTATTAGTCCCACCAGACTACAGGAGCCGCAAATTTTTACTCGTGTGCATCAGAATCAGAGTGGTAGGATAGTTTCATGAGCGGATGTGAGACGATGATGGAACGGTGAACATACCGTAGAAGGGGTCCAATGAATGGGGGAACCACATGCAGCTGATTGATATGATCCGTGCGAAGCGTGCTGTCGTCGAAGAGGGTTTTCAGGGCGAAAATATCATCGAACAGTGAATATGATACGCCCAAATCGATGTGAAGTATCAGGGACGCCACATCTATGTCTGTGTCGTCCAATGTAACTTTCAATGCATATCCAGCAATATCTGGAAACCACGCATCTTGGTACATGCAACACACGAGAAGCTGTATAAGATAGAGATTAAAGCGTCGTCGCTGGCGATTTTCTCTGCCATGGTTATCGTCAGCAGGGTGCAAAGATGTGATGGGGCAACGCACGGTTGTACCAAGGCCTCAACGTAGGGTCTGACCGCAGTGAGCTCCTCTGACGAACGTGGGAGATATTTTCCATGATGGTGATCGGATGACAAATATCTTGCGATCTGTAATGTGGAGTGGTGACTTGATTGCAGAGCAATGACGTGATTGCAGTTGATGGCCGATCTCTATCGCCGAAGTTAAAGATGCCATAAGCGCCGCAGTGGGCTGTTCTTCCTCTGGTGTATATCATGTGAATACCAGAATTCCTCTAAAACCTGTCGTCTTCATACGTCATTCGCTTGTAAATCATCAACTTTGCCATCAGTGAAACTTTCTTTGCGTGGTAAAGCACTTTCATCCCAATTCGACTTCAAAAGATGAGCTATCCGGCAGTGACACCACGCCCCCGTCTACGTATTTCACTGATAACACAATATGAGCAGAACGCGCCGGGATATGGACTGACGTTTGATGCCAAGCTGGTGGATCTCCCTCCCATCTTAATAATCGTTGATGGGTCATGACAATTTGTCTCCCTTTGGCACTGAAAATATCGGATATTTCATTTTGCGCACCCTTTCCTTAACCCAAACTTCCACGGCTTCTTCAGAAAGTGGTATCTGCCGGTCGTCCTCCCGAGCTCGGCAACACAAAACTGTGCCCGTGTTCGATACAGCTCCATCGTTCTCGATGCTTCGCCCGGAATCTTTCCTTTATTCCCGTCTCAATGATCTCCTCCCGTTCTTCTGAACTCAATACAACTGGGGAAACCAGGGTTGTAACCACTCAATTGCCTACCTCAGGCTGCAGCTATACTTATGCCTATGGATGACTTCTGCTCCCTGTCGGGAATGCTGCTTATTGCAAATTTAAAGCTGATTAGTGGCATGCCCTTGGTACTGTTCACCTCTTTGTCACTCATTCGTCCGTGAGGTAATGTTGACGGCGATGATCCTCGTTCAGTGCATTGCCGGAAAATCCTTCAAGTGACAATGTCGTTGGTCTCAGCAGTTGTAATTGCTACATCTCACACTATTTCCGCCACTCTTGCCGATGCCTACTTACAATATATGATTGACTACCTCAATGGCATAAAATTCATTTATTAAAGTTCATCTCTTTGGGAAGGATTTCGCGGCTCTAAAGGGTTCACCGCAGAAGTGGGTGCTAATCGTGTGCCAATCGTGTGCCAATCCGTAAAATAATTTTAAGCGCGGGAAGAACAACCCCTATTCTTGGAACCGGTGACTAGAACAGGTTGCGCTCACTGCTCGGACTCCGCCTCAGATGATGCCCTCAGAGTCAGACTATTACTTATGACATTTGTGTGACTTACACTGCCTATGATGGATTGTCATGAACACTTTAGCCACCGAAATACATATCTATTGTCTTGTCGTCTTCTGCTTCGATTACCCTTAAAAGAACGCACGGGGAGTCGATCGGCCTGAGATTGCGTCTTACTCTTCTGATGATGCCGAGAGTAATACTAACGCTGTGCGATGCAATTTCTGTACCGAGTGAGCGCGCACGGACTTCTAGCCCCTCCGAGCCCTCAACATGTATATAACTTACACTACCATCTGTGGCCAATTATCATCAACCATCGATCCACACTTTCACCATAATAAACATGTCTACTGTCTTGTCGCATTCTGCACCATTAATTCCCCTTCATGGAACATCCAACTTTGGGATGAAAGAGCTCGCTCCTGGAGGAGATGCTCCTATCGTGGAGTGAGTCAGTTGGTGCAGCCTTCTGACATATTTATTCTTATCACTCGCAGTATCGTCGCCATCCATGGCCTCGACGGACACCGTGAAAGGTCCTTCACTGCCAGCAACGGTGTTCTTTGGCTTCGTGATTTATTGCCAAAATCCATTCCTAACGCGAGGATTCTAACGTACGGCTATGATGCACGCACACACGGCAAGAACAGATCTCAACAGATGCTGTACGACTTATCCACTAACTTTATGGCGAAATTGTCCAATTTTCGAGTCTACACTAAGACGAATGTAGGCTGCTTATCTATATCTTGGACTTTGATACCTAATCCCTCGTAGAAGCGGCCTCTGATCTTTGTTGCACATAGTTTTGGTGGCATAATGCTGAAAAACGTAGGAAACAATGACAATTGCATGATCTCTTTTCCTATGACTGACTCGTACATTATAGGCACTGATCCAAGCCCACCTCGACGGAGACGAGCATCTCTCGCACCATAAGGCCATCGCAAGTTTCACTTATGGTATCATTTACCTTGGGACACCCCACCAGGGCATTGATCTAACAAGCTGGAGTCGTTCTTTCGCCAAGTCCCATTCAATCAGCCATCAGAACGACCCAATATTAATCCAATTGGGATTGCATTCTGAAACGCTGGAGCAACAGCTGACACAATATACTGCGATCAGCGGCAAATATCACACCCTTTTCTGTTATGAGATATACCTGACTGGGAGCAAGGGCAAATCATCAAAAGCAAGTACTTTTACTGCCCACGCCTGCATAGTATTGACAATCAGTTTGCAGCATGTCCCCGTCTTCTCCGCTCGTGTGCCTGGATCGGTAAATACAGAGGCCATCGGGTTCAGTAAGGATCACATGGGCCTTGTGCGGTTTAGTTCTATGGATGATGATGATTATGTTCAATTGTCTCAGAGATTACTACAAATGGTGGAAGTGATATCTTCACAACATCACAAGTTACTGGAGAAACTCGACACCATCGGCTTAGGCAACCCAGATGATGTCCACGAACTTCAGATGAGTTTGTACAAACAAGGCATGTAAGTACATTATTCATTTCATTTCAATTTGGTTATTTCTAATAATTCTTTCCTCAGAGCTACCTTGGGTGCTGTAATGCAGAGCGCTGTATCCGATGATGACGATTCCCCCGACGACCATTTCCGTGGCCTAATCCTTCCCCAAAGCGAGATTTCCGCGCCGCCCTCCCCAATCAATCGCAAGGATAATGACAACGACAACAATGACGACCGCAAGGGAAACGATGTCGACTACGACTACGACGACTACAAGGGCAAAGGTAATGACGACAACGACGACAACGACAACGACAATGATAATAATAATGACAATAACAATGACAACGACAACGACAACGACAAAGACTATGACAACGACAACGAGGATGACGGCGGCGATGACGATGACATTTATGGGTGATATTATGGCTAGCCTTGGAGCCTTGGACTCAGAATCGGTACACTGTACCTGTAGTTATGATACCAATGTCAACCATTTCCTATGCGTTTTTCGAAGGGGACCATGTTTATTTTGACCCAAATCCCAGAGAGCCGAGGACTTCCTTCGTTCCCCAGAAGCTGGTTGCTAATCATTGACCCTGCGGCGGATGACAATAATATTGGTTCCTGTTGAACTACCATGTGATTTCCCTTCTATTCGGCGTTCTACCCTTTAAGTTTTTCTGAGTCGGATGCGTAAGATGGCTGTATGAGATCTAGCATTGCAAAGAAAAACGCATTCAGAGATTCTTAGCCCCGTGAAGAAAGAAGGGCATCCGTAGCATAGTAGGCGGTTGAGTATTTGCTATAGAACTTCAAATCGACAAATGCCAGACATAGCCCCAGATCTACAAGATTTCTGGATGCTTTGAAGAGGTTGTGTGGATAAACTGCGCCAATCATGCCTCAGATCCTTATAAAAACCAAATTGAAGTCCTTTAAGAATCCATGACCCTATGCCCTTGGAGATCATTTTGACTGGGTTAATGACTGATAGACTGGCAAATTTTATATCACACACATCCTCTACCAAGATTCGATGGATTTTGTGGATCCCGGGCTTTTGTCGGTGAAAGGTTTTAGTTGGACGTCTATTTGCTTAGTTTGCCAACACACGCTCAGAAGGTACGGTTCACACCTGTTAGCTCACCTGGAGGTGATGGTCGGAATGGAAAACGAGAGGGGGGTTAATCTTGAAGCCCTCAGCAGTGATCTGATACAAGCCATAATCAAGAAGATTGTCAGGCGCGATGTTGTAGAAAGGAGACATGGGCTTCGTCCAAAAACATACGATGTCTGCCCCGTGCCTTTAATCTCTAAACGTCTTCGTCGAGTGTCCGTTTCAGACATTTAACCGCTACAAGTTTAAGTTTAAAGAATCCTGGTCATTTTCCTCGTGACCGTTCATTGGGTAAGTCTCTTTTCCTATTAACTAATGACGGACGGGTCAGTAATTTCTCATAGCATACTTGAAATCCACGAAGAAAAGTTAAACTTGGTGAATACGACCTTCAAGCCCTTGCAGCTGAGGAATTATGGGCCATATTCCTTCATCTGTTGTCGGTACACACTTGCATTTTTAAATGGTCAAGGCGCTCGCCACCTTGCCAGTCCTCCCTTCCTTCCATATAATAGACTCAAGTCATCGCATCCATCAAGATGCACATCTCCGCCTAATCACAGGCCACTCAAGGGTTCGTGATTATGAGGTTCAAGGGTGACTTGCGCGCCAAGACCGGAGATTTCTGAAAACGCTGCCTTTAACTTTTGAGATCTGCGTCGAGGACTCTGCACGGGCTTTCATCTTTCAGTGATCTAAATGTCAGGTTGCAGTTCAAGTGCAGGAGCTATTATGAACAGTGTTGCTTGCAGCTATGAGGACCCTAGTGGACAAATGGACCACCACTCAAACACAAACACATAATAGTCACCAAAGTGACTGGACTCATATGACTGCATAGTGGATAGAACCAAAACCATGGATAAGGATTACTATACTTGTGGGTACTTAGGTTCTAAACCACATATTCCAACACACACTGACCTAGGCCTGTTCCAGCATATCCCTGTAGAAGGATACCAGCTTCTCATCCTCCTCTCTGGATCCCATATGACCCTAGTGTTGGGATTTATTGATGTTTGTGTTGCAAGCTATTAAGGATCCTCACAGCTTTGCTGGGTTCCTTTTGGAGATGCCATTTTAGCAGGTAGTATATATATATTAGTATATTCACAATCAGCTATACAGTTCTTTACAGTAGCTTAATAATCTGAACTTAACTGGCCCCACCTGTTAAGATCTAAAGTCTCAAGACAAAGAGGAAATGATGCTGGGGGGCTGGGAAGGCATTCTGACACCTGTCCCTTTATAGATTACTCTTTTGACCATTCTATCCCATCTCTGTTCTGATGCTCTTCTGTCACCCATTCAACATTGTATGTTTTATTTGCCACCTTACAATCTTTAGAATACTTGTGTCTTATCACATTTAGTCTTAGTTTGATCCTTTCCCCTTTTCCTGCTTTCTTTGACCTGTCATGACTTCTTGCTTCCTTGATTGGCCTTCCAATCATCCATCATACTTTTGTATAAAAACCCTTTCATGTATGCTATAGTTTCTCCAGTTCAAATATTGACTTAGATTGCTCCTTTTGTATTTAAACCCGTTTTGTTAAGATCTAGGGTCAAATGGTGAGTATGATATATGGTGATGATGGTAAGTAAAAATGATTATCAAAAACATACTATGCATGTCTGTGATAACGTAATCAGTATGTCATAAGCCACCAGGCTTACACCTCTCCCCACTTTGAAAAATTACCATGCCAAATAACAATGTAAACAAAACAAATTGGAAATGGCATTTTCAAGGGGAAAACAACAAATTGCAAAGGAGATGGTGAACTGTGCAATATGGGGGGATGATAACAGAGATGTGAGGGGTATGGTCATGAAAGGGTACCAAAAATAAACAGATATAAAAAAACCTGAAACAAGACTGTTGATATTTGTCCAGACTTACAGTCCTCTCTATTTGGAACCTGAAAACCTGGATAAAGGCATGGTTCACAAAGAGTGAGAAATAGCAGATTTGCAAACCAAATGAATGGTCCAGAGTGCAGGGTGGATCTAGGCTTACACCCCTCCCTGATCAAAATAGACAATATCCCACTTAGCTCAATTGACCAGAGGGTGGAAATACTAAGAGTTGTAGGGGTAAAGAGTCATGGCTTGCTGATGATATCTATGAGAGTATTAGAGAGGGAGTAAGGTGGTTAAAGACTAAACAGGGGTAATATACATAAGTCAATATTAGCACTGGAGAATAGTAGCATACATAGGAGGGTGTTTATAATTACTATAATCTCAAATATTTACTAATAAAAGTCTTATTTTTACAAAACTCCATCTTTAAATAGTGATATCTATTCTGAAACAATTATATCATCAAAAAACAATCATCAGAAATAGTTCTCCATATTACATCTTATACAACCCATAGTTATTTAATAAATTCCATTGTATATAATTTCCTTCCTTTCACAGATGCCTACTAATACTTTTATTAGTACTTTGTTTTTTAAAAGTTGTAATGTAGTTATTTCCATGTAAAATATGTAAATATTATTGGAAATTTTTCATACCACAGCTGTCTTTATTAAGTAAAACCCCCTATATATTCTGGGTATGTTGAATCAAGTAGAAATCTGTTTAGATTAACAGATCCATTCCAAAGTAATACATATGTATTTAGAGGTGCCAATGATATACATATGCATGGAATGGACTATCTAAAAGCATCTATTTTTTAAAAGTATTAGTGTTTCAAACCACTAATTTTTTTTATTGTCTACTCATGTCCAGAAAGATTCTTTAGTTTGTAATGTACAAGAGAGTTTAAAACCTTTTGAAAGTTTTAAAAACCAAATTATATTTGAATCACATCTCAGATGTTTAAATGATTTTTAGAGTATATTAGAATTTGGTATACTTAATAATTTTCAGATATCCTCCATAGTAGGAACTTTTATACAGAAGTATAATGGATGATTAGAAGGCTGATCAGGAAGCAAGAAGTGGTGACAGGTCAAAGAAAGCATGGGAAAGGGGTAGGGATCAGACTAGAACTAAATATAATGTAACAAAGGTATTCTAAAGGGTATGAGGTGGCAAATAACATTTACACATAGAACTGGTGATGGGAGAGCATTGGCATGGAGATGGGACATGTTAAGGGTATGTACACAGTGGGTTTCCGGAGAAACCCCTGGGGAATCCGGTAGGACTTGGCTTATAGGCTGCACCCTCATGAGATCCTGTTGTCCAATTTCAAACAGGCGGACAGGAAGCCTGGGGAGTCCGGGCAGAGTTCGTGGGTCGAGGGGTCATAGATCGGGGAGTCGAGATAAATGAGTCGGAGGTTAAGAGATAGATGCATCGGAGCCTGTGGGCTCCAACTAGCGAGAGCAGTGTAATTCAGAGAGGAGTTTAGGGCCGAAAATGTACTAGATTACTGGGGAGAATCTAAGCTGATTTTCTGACTGGATTGTATGTACAAGATCTGCCAGACTATATAGACTGTGGAATAAATAACATACCAAATCCAGTAATAATGAAACGAAACTAGCAAAACATAAGACGGGATAAGTAAACACCAAATTTGGTGTTAGGAATGGGATGTAATGGAGGGGAGTCCAAATCATGACAAATCATAAACCATAATGGGAAATGGAGCGGGAGTGGAGTCCAAATTGTGACAGGTCATTTGACTAAAATGGGAATGGGGCTCAGTTAGAGGGATGACGGGTTTTCTGAGCGGGGTCCAGTGACTGATGTGTGGGACGAGGTTGGACATAGACAGGGATGGAGCACGACATAACGAAGTTGAACATGGACAAGTCTGACATATGGAGTCCGGTGGGAATTCCAGTAAACTGACAATTGGTGTGTATAAGTTAGTGCCCAGAGTCCAGCAGGAATTCCGGTTGTAACACTCAGAGTCATAATGTAGAGGCTTGCCAATGACATCTTAGAGGGTATTAGGGAGGGGGTAAATGGACTGAAGACTAAATGGGGGTAATCTAAGTCAATATTAAAACTGAGGAGCAGTAGCATACATGGTAGGCACTTTATACAAAGGTAAAACAGATGAGTGGGAAGCCAATCAAGGAAGCAGGAAACAGTGATGGGTCAAGGAAGCACAGGAAAGGATAAGGATCAGACTAGAACTAAATACAATGTAGTGAAAGCATTCTAGAGGGTATGAGGTGGCAAAATGTCATTTACAAGTGGGAAGGGCAACAGGAGAGCATCAGGATGGAGACAGGATGTGATGATGAAAGGGGGAAAACATATTGACACAAGTGTCAGGATGCTGTGGGTGGTGACACCATGGTTGGGGGGTACTGATGGTGGGATGCCAGAGGGTGGGGAGAGTATAACAAGGTTGCAGGGGGCTGAATGACTGGGATCCTAACAGGATGCTCACATGACTTTGTTGAATGTAATAAACAAAGTCATGTGACTAGGACCCATTTTGAACTTTAAAAATGTATGCCATAATGTTGAGAATATTTGCGCAGTTCTAAATATAACTCTCAGTGAGTGATAAACCTTCACTGAGAGGTTACACGATCGGTCTCCAACCATATATAGTATCCATAAGCGCAACTATGTAGTTGCCCAACACTGCGTTCCAGCTTACAAATACAGCTTACGTAACACCGTTACTTCAACACCCTCCCTTAAGCGGAACGTAGTCCAACGAGATATGAGAACCTTTCAACCTTCGGCCTGGCTAATGGCTTTGTTAGCATATCGGCAGGGTTATCGTCCGTAGGTACATAGTGCATTGACACTAGTTGTTTATTGGCGACTTCGCGAATGAAATGATATCGAATGTCAATGTGTTTGGTGTGTGCGTGGAATTCATCATTTTTTACAATCGATATGGCGGATTGATTATCACAGTGGACCGTGATAGGGCGAGTAAGCGAACGAGCGATTTCGGCTATGAATGCCCGAATCCATAGGGCCTCCTTCGTAGCGTGAGTCGCAGCTATATATTCTGCCTCCGTCGTTGATAATGCAACAACGTTCTGCTTTTTCGAGCTCCATGATACAGCTCCTCCATCTATGGTAAAGACATAGCCCGAGATCGAGTGTCTATGTTCTTGTGAGCCCCAATCTGCATCGGTGAAACCTTCGAGTGCATTTTGTGAGTCGTTTCGCTTATCTCCGAATACCAGCCATTGATCTCTTGTTCCTTTCAGGTATCTGAGGACCCTTTTTACAGCTTCCCAGTGCGGCCGACCGGGGTTTTGCATAAATTGTGCAAGGAAGGATATTGCGAATGCTATGTCTGGGCGTGTACCGAGTGCCGCATACATAAGAGATCCAATCACCTCGCGATAGGGTACATTACGCATTTCTTCAAGCTGATGTGGTGTGCTGGGTGATTGTGAGAGGGAAAGGTGGTGATGGGGGTCAAGGGGGGTCGATAATGGCTTTGCATCCTGTAAGCCAAATCGTGCGACAATCTTGTCAATATATGAGCGTTGCGAGAATGATATTGTTTGAGCTGTACGATTGCGTTTGACTTCAATCCCCAAGAGCCACTTGAGTTCACCAAGATCCTTTATCTTGAATTCCTGTCGGAGTTCGCTCTTGAATTTCAAGATGATGGCTTTTGAGTTCCCCGCCATGGTCATATCGTCGACGTCAACTGCAACAATTAATGCGGTTTCGTCAGTATACCTATAGAAGACTGCGTGTTCGACTTGGCATCGGGTGAATCCAAACTGGAACATGATCCCGCAAAGGTGTTGATACCACTCGCGACCGGCTTGCTTCAATCCATATATTGCGCATTTGAGCAGGCACACCATGTGCTCTTTTCCTGGGATCTCAAGTCCTTTTGGTTGCCTCATGTAGATCATTTCAGTAAGAGGTGCGTTCAGATACGCAGCGTCAACATCTGTTTGTTCGAGTTCCCAGTCATTCCGTGTGGCGATAGCGGCGATAATGCGGATAGCGGTCAATTTTGCGGTAGGTGAGAACATTTCGTTGTAATCTATGCCTTCTTGGTGAGAGAACCCTTGCGCTACGAACCTAGACTTGTAAGCCGTGATCTCACCATTTGGACCGTGCTTGTATAGCATGACGACTTTGCTTCCTACAACATTCATACCTTTTTGCGGTTCGACAAGTTCCCATGTGCCAGTGTCTACGTGGTGCTGCATTTCCTTCTCAAGTGACATTTTCCACTGTGGCCACTCACTTCGAGACTTCGCTTCTGCAACGTTCGCTGGCGGTTCATCGATATCGTGTATGATTGTTGCCATTGCATTCTCGAACGATGTCGAGATGGCCGGTAAGTCTTCATTTATCTCGCTCTTCAGTTGATCGTTGATTTTCAGCATCGCTGCAACGGCTGCAACGTCTCGCGTCAAGTCTTTCTGAGGTGTTTCGAGGGGTACTGGCATTCCTTTTGGAAATGCTGGACCTTTCAGTCATCCCTCTGTAGATCCCTGGCCAGTATTGATGTCACGGACATATGCTGATGGTTTCCATGTTCTTTGTCCTCGTCCGGATGTTTCTGTCTCTTCGAAATCTTCGAGCGGGTCGATTCGTGCATGCTGGGTGTCGTTTAGGATCAGTGGTTGTTGTTGGGGTGTAGGTATGTCATTTTGCATGGTGTTCAGGCTGTCTGAAATCATATTCCCTCCCTCAGCCTGTACATCGTCTAAAATGACAGTGGTCGATTCATTGAATCTGACGTTACGCTCAACTGTAACACGGCGTTTCCCAGGCCAATAAATACGGTGGCCTTTGCTTTCATCACTGAATCCGACCCAACGTCCTTCATCCACTTTTGCTTCCAATTTCCCGCGTTCTTCCTTTAATACCCAAACTTTCATGCCCCATTCCGGAACATTTCCCAGATTCGGTTTTTCGTTTCGCGACACTTCATAGGGGGTACGTCCATCCAGGACACTCGTTGAAGTGCAGTTTTTAAGCCAGGTTGCGTGTTTTATGGCTTCAGTCCATAAAAATTTCGGTAAGTTTGCGGCAATTGTCATGGTGCGAACATGTTCTAATAATGTGCGGTTTAATCGCTCAGATACGCCGTTCTGTTGAGGTGTGTCATGTACCGTCAATCAGCGTTCCGTTCCCTGCGATTTTAGGTATTCAGTGAATACATTCGATAAGTATTCACCACCTCGGTCTGTCTGCAGTATTTTTATTTTACCATTATATTGTGTGCTAACCCATGCTTCATATTCTTTATAGGCTTGAAATGCGTCACTTTTCTGTCCTAACATGGCAAGTGACGACCACTGGGTTTTATCATCTGTATAACTGGCAAAGTACGTTTTCGCGTCGTAGCTTTCAGGGTTTGCAGGACCCCATACATTGGAGTGGATCTTATCGCCGATGTTTGCTGTGATTTCGCTGGAGTGCTCTTTTGGTACGGGCAGTCGTGTGATTTTGGCCTGTACACATGCCGTGGAAAATGTTGGCTCACTAGATAAGTCCAAATCTATCCCGAGGATATGACCATCCTGAACTGATTTTTTTGCTGCATTGGGTTCGATGTGCCCTAGTCGTCGGTGCAATTCATCAATCGACATTTTCTTTGAGGTCATGTTTGTGGTACTATGGTAAGTCTTGTGCTCCATTTTGTATAGACCATCGTCGGCAAGGGGAATTTCGCCAACGAGTTTACCATCCGGGTCCCTGATCGTGCATCTCCAATTTTTTAGCAGTGCTGAATAGCCTGATTTGTCGCAGCGAGCAAGTGATATTAGTGTGAAAGCTAGGTCTGGTGAGTACAGCACATTGTTCAATGTCACATTGACCATTGATTTTCCATTTGGCATAGCGACTTTCATGCTCCCGATTCCGGTTGCGTGAAAAACAGTTTTGTCAGCAGCTTCTATTGGGTGTGGGGTGGTTTCTCTAAATGTGACAAAACGATGGCGGCTAGGGGACATATGATTCGACACTGCCGAATCATATACATCTATTTCGGTGTGTTGAAGTGGGCTCATTTCCCGGGATAGCGTGGTTCCGGAGAATGTGGTTGTAAATGCGAAGTCTGTGCTTGACGCTGTTGCATTTGCCTTTGACTTCTCTCCTTTCTGTTCACGTTTCCCTTGTCCCTTCTTTTGTTTCCGGCATTCAGCTGAAATATGACCCATATTCCCACAGTTCCAACACTCCATGTTTTCGTGTGATTTATCCGTTTTCTGTGTATTTTTGGGTTTCCCGCGGTGTTTGGATGCTGACATAGCAGTCTCAGAAGCCTTCAGCTTCTTCTCTTCAATAGTGAGTCTTTCAAATTCTTCGACTATGGCTTCAACCACTTTATTCGGTTCGAGGGGTGATGCGGCGAATTTCGCGGACATTGATATTGTGCTAATGACTGGTCGGTAGGTTTTCGGCAATGATCCAAGTATAACAGTGACTAGATCGTCATTGGATAGACCGGCATCCATGCCCTCGAGTTGGGCTTGCATTTTCATGAGTTCATCGAGGTGCATTTTGACTGCTGAGTTGTCTTTGCACTTCATCTCATACATGCGATGTCTGATATCAATTTTAACTGACAGTGCTTTACCCTCATGTTTGAGGCATAATGCATCCCACACTGCCTTAGCTGTCTTTAGCTTCTGAATCTCAATCTGAAGACTCGGTTCAATGGACGTGAAGATCTGGGCTTTGATATACGCCTCGTGTTGTTCAAATTCGTCCTGTTGTTGCTCTGCAGCTTCGACCTTGGCCCAATCGTCTTCCGTCATAACATGCTTCGCCCCGAAAGTCGGTGGCGGCGGCGGCTCCCCCGCAGTTCCCTCAAGGTGTCGTTTTAGACCTCTACCAGCACTGAGTACCATCAGTGTCTGGTTCTTCCAGGTAACCCAGTTCGATCCTTCTCGGTCGAGTTTTGGGACAATGAAGCTCTTGATACTAGGTTCTGCGGGGCCCATAACCTGTTGAGAATATTTGCGCAGTTCTAAATATAACTCTCAGTGAGTGATAAACCTTCACTCAGATATGTATTGATATCTACCTAAATATAACTGAACTAATAGTAAGTAAACTACTAATGCGAGATAAGGGGAAATATGCGTACCTCTCAGTGAGTGATAAACCTTCACTGAGAGGTTACGTGATCGGTCTCCAACCATATATAGTATCCATAAGCGTAGCGCAACTATGTAGTTGCCCAACACTGCGTTCCAGCTTACAAATACAGCTTACGTAACACCGTTACTTCAACACATAAAACCCTTACAATGAGTTGTTAGTTTGTGTGAGATGATGGACTTACCAAATAAGGACAAGGTGCCTTGTGGCTGTGCATGCAAGAAGGTATGAAGTTAAAGTATATTATGTAATATTTTCAAAAAATTTGAGAATTTATTTCTTGAGGAATAGATACATATGTCTTTCAAAAAGTACAAAATATTGTAGGTGTTAGGACAACCACTAACAAGGCTACCAAAACACAAAGAAGGAAAGAGAGATAAGACAAGGATAAGGAGTAGAGGGATAGAAGTTCTAATGACTTGAGAATATCACACTTGTATTTAGTGGAAATCCTAAGAGATTGAAACTGGGGTCTAGTTATGTATATCATGAAGTATTTATACTAAAGAAGAAGAAACTAATTAAAGTTTAAACTTTATATTGTGTGACTAAATAAACTAGACTAAATAAAAATAAAGACAAATTTAAACTGAGATAAAGACAAGACAAATATTCAGAGCCCTGACAGTAGGGGTTTTATTGCCTACTGTATTCAGGAGTAAGTATTCAGGCCATGTTGCAAAGAGAGACCAACTTATGTCTTTTAGGTTCAATGAATTCAAAATTATATAAAAATCTAGAATTGTAAATATTTATTAAAATTTAATCAGTTTAAAATAAGTTCTCAGTTAACATAAATACTTAGAATTGTCAACACAGTTGTCCCCCCATAGGTCCACACCTTGTATGTACATATTATATTGTTGGTTTTTAAAATGGGGTAAGAGTAATATGGTAATCGACTGCGGAAGGAACAAGGGACAATACTTTACCGTGGAGCTTCTCAATATCTCAATCTTGCGCCTTCCATATTTGGCAGATGTCTAGTAATCTCCCCACCACTGTATACGGTTTCCCTGTGCCTTAAGCCTAATATATAATAAACCTGTGGAATGTTGGTCTACTCTAGCACCAAATTTTGAATGATAGGACGCATCCAAAGGAGAACCTTGTATTTTTCAAATCGGAGCTGATTGGAGCGTCTTCCAAATTGATCCTTGGAAGGTTGGCTTACGTGTTCGATGGAGCTTGAGTTGATTAGGAACACGTGGGAAACTATAATTAACACACGTGACCCTGCATAGGAGTAAAACCAAAACCATACAACCACTTTGAACCTCCAGCAGCCAGAATAACGAGGAACGCATTCGGTCATCGAGCTCAGGGAAAATTAAACAAGAAAGAAATAGTTTATATTCGGTGTGCGTGGCATTATGCCGAAGCCGAGACTTACTAAGTTTCTGTGACAATGTCTCGGATTCTCGTGGGATTTCATTGCACGAATTAGATCCAATCCAATCTAATCCCTTATAAACCTCTGTCAGATGACTCACACCTTAGCCTACCCTTCTCCACAACAACTCTCCTACAGACATGCCCTCTCAGCAAATCTTTCAGAAGAAAGACGGTGCAACGTACACCACTTCAAACGGAGCACCCGTAACTGAACCCTATGCCGCTGGAAAGGTTGGAAGAGGTTTAAACGGTCCTCTTCTCTTGCAAGGTGTGTAGAAATCAGGTCTAATATGGCGTTATACCTAACCTAAATTACGCCTCAGACTTCCACCACATCGATCTCCTTGCTCACTTTGACAGAGAACGTATCCCTGAGCGTGTCGTCCATGCCAAAGGTGCCGGTGCTCATGGTGAATTCCGTGTCACCCACGACATCTCAGATCTTACCTGCGCCGCCCTCTTTAACAAGGTATGTGCCCATAGCTCATTCTGTAGCCCATGTCACCTCATAACCATCAATTATAGGTCGGAAACGTTGCACACGCTACTGTCCGTTTCTCAACTGTCGGCGGCGAGTCTGGATCTGCAGATACCGCTCGTGATCCCCGTGGCTTCGCCATCAAGCTCCGCACCACAGAGGGCAACCTTGACTGGGTCTTCAACAACACCCCCGTCTTCTTCATCCGTGACCCTGCAAAGTTCCCACACTTTATCCACACCCAGAAGAGGGACCCTCAGACCCATTTGAAGGATGCCGATATGTTCTGGGACTATCTTGGCCACAACCCAGAGAGTATTCATCAAGTCATGATCCTGTTCTCGGATAGAGGCATTCCTGATGGGTGAGTAGCCGTTTACGTGGCGTTGTATAATAATACTGATGACGTCCACGTTCACATGCAGGTACTACCACCAACACGGATATTCGGGCCACACCCTCAAGTTCGTCAAGGAAGACGGGACGTTCGTCTATGTCCAAATTCACTTGAAGGCTGATGGCGGATTTAAAGTATGTTTTTTTTTTTGATTTTTCCCGTGTCATTGTCGTTGTCATTAAATCCTACTTTTACAGGCCATTCCCACCTCTAAAGCGACTGAGCTGGCCGGCACCAACCCAGATTATGGCATTCAAAGCCTCTTCGAAGCTATCGAGTCCAAAAACTACCCATCTTGGACTGTCTACGTACAGACCATGACTCCGGAACAGGCTGAGAAGTGGAGATATAATGTCTTAGATCTAACCAAAGTGAGTCAGACGTAGGGTTTGTTCTGGTGGCACTAACGTTTGCGTTTGCGTTTAGGTCTGGCCGCATACGGAGTTCCCGCTTCGTCCTGTTGGAAAGTTGGTCTTGAACGAGAATCCGCAGAATTACTTTGCGGAGATTGAGCAAGTGTGTATTCGCGCCCTGCGTTTACTCGCGTTTCTATTACTAATCGAATCCCCCCCCTCCCCTCCCATAGGCTGCGTTTGCCCCTTCGCACCTCGTCCCCGGTATTGAGGCATCCGCTGACCCCATCCTCCAATCTCGTCTCTTCTCGTACCCCGATACCCACCGCCACCGTCTTGGTGTCAATTATCAGCAATTGCCAGTTAACGCCCCCGTTGCCCCCGTTGCCAACTTCCGTGCGTTCCGTTTCCAATCATGTTCTTGGTCGGGTCTTGCGAACCGAGATTGAATTAAACTCATTGATTCCCCTTTTTTTAGAACGTGACGGCGCGATGACCTTTGTGTCGCAGGGCGCCCGCCCCAACTACCAGTCCTCGATCCAACCTTTGACCTACTCTAAGCGTGCGTACTATACTACTCAGCATGAGCAGTTCGTGGGTTGTGCGGTGTTGGACTTGACGTGCGTTGCGTCTTCAAATTATCCCTGGCTTATTGAGGCATCGGAACTGACTTTGTTGTTTGCAGTGAGGTTACCGAGCTTGACTTTGAACAACCTCGTGCCTTGTGGACAAAGGTCTTCGATGACGCTGCGCGCGCAAGGTTTGTTGAGAATGTTGCCGGCCACATTGGAGGTGTGAAGGTCAAGGAGATTGTCGCGAGGCAATGTGAGTTGTTCAGTGCCTTCCCTCTCTCCCTGCACCTATCCCACTTCTCTTTTCTCCCATTCAACACAACTAACACGTTTCTTCCCCTTCCCTTCCCAGTATCCGTCTTCGCAGCCGTCGATCAGGGTCTCTCCGACCGCATCGCTAAGGCCATCGGTGTACCAACCGTCCAGCCGCTCAAGGTCAAGCCCGCGACGGAGGCTATTAGGTACAAGGCGAATCTGCCGAAGAACTGACTGGCTAGGTTTTGATGATCTGTCCTAAAAAAGAAACCCCCCACTCAGTACAGGATTGGAGTATGTAGGATAAAGTGCAATGTGGCTTTTTACGTGCTCTGTATGTTGTGCTTTTGAACCTCTTGTTAAATAAAATGGAATGGAATGGAATTATTTACTCTTTTTGAACGCGTCATGTATATATAGATGTCGGATTTGTTATAGTTTTTGGAGCAAGAATGTTTTTGTGGCGTAGTTTTTTTCTTTTGGGGGGGGATGTGGAAGTTGTTTTTTTGGGGGGGAAATGTGGAAGTTGAGAGTTATAACTTACAAAGTGATGTTGATCCGGGCTAGAATCCCCTCTATATATGGATACAGGACTAAATTGCTACTTCATTCGCAAGTGTGGATGGGGAGCTGTTATCTATGCTCCTAGACAAAGCATACACGGCACCCGTGGAGGAGGCACGGCCCACTCTTCTTATCCGCTCTGTGGTTTTATACTTCTGTTCACTATATAATATGTGCTAGAGTCTTGTCAAGGGTAGACATATTCGGCTGGTGATAATTGTGGTTTGAGCGCAATTTACTGTTGTGAAAAGAGCTTTACATGCTAATGCCCTCAAAGACACCCTACTTGAAATCCCAGAGACTGAGCGTCAGCCTCACGGAGTTATACGTTAAACTAATGGCACCCTCTCAACGAAACATGATATCTCTGGTGATATGTACTTTAATCCAGTCCATATCATGATGCGGACTGTCATCAGACCATGTTCAAGTTGTTACCATATCTCTTCTACAGTCTAATCTTCACGGAAACTCCACGAGATGACCAGAGGAGAGCAGTAGCCATCTCGCTCGTAGCCTGACTGGCGAAAATCTTGTAGCTGAAATTTTCCAGATGGCTGTTGAAATGACGATGGGTGTGTCAGGTCCCTTGTTTGAGAGGTGCTATTTAGGTGGGCATTCCAGTCCAGTGTCACCACCTGTGGCAACCCAACACTTGTTTCCTCTGTAGTTTACCTTTAGGTCAATCCATTCTGTCTCTGTCCTGATGCTTTTTTGTCACCTGTTCTACATGTAAATGTTATTTCCCACCTCATAACTTTTAGAATACTGGTGTTTCATCACATTTAGTTTTAATTTGATTTCCTGTTCTTTTCCCTGCTTCTTTTGAATCATGACTTCTTGTTCCTTGATCAGCCTCCCAATCATCTATTATACTTTTGTATAAAAATCCCTATCATGTATGCTATAGTTCTTCAGTTTGAATTTTGACTTAGATTACCCTCCTTTTGTTTTAAGTCTCTTTGTTTTCTCCTAATCTTCTTGAAGATTGTCAGCCAGCTGTGACTCTTGTCTCCACAACCCTTAGCATTTCAGCCTTTCAGTTGATTCAGCTAAGTATTGTCTTTAGTCTAATTCATACTACTTGCTCTTCTTGAAATACCAGAACACCCCTAACAGTTATGTGTGAGGGTGCAACACATAAGTTGAAACCAAGCTCCATTCGTTTTGTAGAACCAGACCTCCCAGCTAAGTACAATGTGGTCAGGGATACTGATAGCAGGATGCCAGAGAGTTACAAGAGTAAAAACCAAGTTGTGAGGGTCCAAAATGATAGGATCCTAACACAAATCAAAACATCTAACACCTCCTTCTGTATAACAAATATGATAGCTAATACTGAATCAGTATTTGAATGTAACAAAAGAACTTCCAATGTATAACTTACCTCAGTGGACACAAATAGTGGAATTGACTGAGGTATTACATGTCAGTCTGTGGTAAATTTACATAAGTGGTTTGGGAACAAAGAGGAAAATTGTCAAGACAAAAGATATTAGTCTTTGAAGCAGTTGTGGGTGTTGCATCGTGGTATAGAGCGTTGGTATACCTCGTGGTCGAGTTCTGGCTGCCGGGTTGCCGACAAGTTCCAATGGTGCCAAGTGGCAAACTTGGTAAATCTCAAGCTTCTTTAATGTCAAACTGCGATCCAACCGATCTTCAATTAAACTCGTCTAAAATTGTGTCTATCTCCGTCATATTGCTTGGTCATTTGAAATGAGCCCACCCCTTCAAGCGAACTCTTAGTGTAATAATTTTCATCAATATCATTTCCCGGCATTCGGATTATAGAGAATTGTTCCTGTACTTCTATTTTCAGGTTCGATATAATATATACATGTGCGGCCATCGTGTCTCGGCACGGTGACGGTGAACTCAGTTCTATCATTTGCCAGGAAGCAGTTTGCCAATAATGCGGTTGTGTGGTTCTGTCGCGTAAAAGTACTCGCACAGGGCCATTCAATTAACCAATGTGAAGGTAATCGATTTCATGAGGTTGTCATAAGGCTGAAGCCTCATAACGCCTCTAGCACCAAAACCTTTTGACCTCTCTCCCCCTCTTGAGGCTCTCATGCTGTTCTTATTGACGTTTCTGTACCTCTCACATTCCGCTATACACGCCTCCCCTCTTCCCATCATTTCACGTGATGGAGCCCCCGACCCATGTACCTGTCCCGATCAGCGAACCATTTGGGACATAATATGGAGCTGCCTTGTCACCATCTTTGCATGCTCCTGGGTCTCAGTCCATCCGAATATTCCAGAACCCAATGAAGCATGGTGGCCTGTTATGTTGAGACGGCTAGAACTCATGTTTTGGGCCATTATTGCCCCTGAGTTAGTTATATATTGGGCAGTGAGACAGTGGTACGGAGCCCGACGTCTGAAAATAAAATATCGGTGTACGTCTTTTCCTGTCAATGAAGTACTTTCCTAACCAATTCTGTCGAAACAGGTCGTGATTGGACGTCAACCCACGGTCATTTTATTCAAATGGGGGGATTTATGCTCTTCGACGGACAAGAAACCATAGCTACATTATCTCCCAATCACTTCGAGAGGCTCCTCCGACTGGGAAAGATTCAATTCCCCACGATTACGGAGGAAGAAATCCAGGATCGTAGCAAGGGTGACGCGTTATCGAAAGGGCTTGTCATCGTTCAAACAACATGGTTTATTGTTCAGTGCATTGCCAGGAAGGCACAAGGACTGGATACGACGCAGATAGAGCTTCTCACTCTCGCACTCGCCACTCTGAATGGGGTCATGTACTTCTTGTGGTGGGACAAACCGTTGGGCGTTCGATGCCCAGTATCGATTCATTTACTAGAAACACGCATAGATCCTATCGCCCTTGACGAATCCCAGGATACCAGTGAGTCATTAAATTCTAGATTCACCAGGAGAAATTCATTATATAAGTTCTCTAGAGACGCCGTGGTCAACATGGTTTAAGAATGGTTGCATCCAGTTCTGTGACGCCATTCGCTCAACGAGTGGAGGATTGTATGCAGCGTTTCGACCTTTGAAGACGTTCGAATGGAAAAATTGGCTCGCACTCCCATTTATTATATTATTTTACTGGCCAGCGTCTGCGTTGCTTTCCAGTGTGCGTCGAATTGGTGACTTTGTGTACACAGACGACAGAAGCTCCGTCGAATATGGATGGATGCGGGTGCCTTCGTTATACGCCCTTCCAGTAGACACACAAGTAGGCCTGGAAAAACTTGACATTTTGCCACCAGTGCTTGGAACAGTATTCGGGGCCATTCATTGCATAGCTTGGTTTTACACGTTCCCAACGTACACAGAGGCCCTCCTTTGGCGCGTTTGTTCCATTCTGGTGACTACCATCCCGGGCCTTTTCTCCACTTATTTTGTATTAGTGGGCGTGTTCGAGTTCGATATAGATGGGCCTTATTATCCCTGCCTTCAAATATTATTATTTTTACTGCCAATCCCTGCTCTCCCAGCGTATATCCTCGCACGATTTGGTCTACTAGTGGAGGCTGTCATCGCGCTTAGAGCCCTACCCCCAAAAGCATACATGAAAGTAGATTGGACATCATTTCTTCCACACATCTGACTAGCCGAATATACCTTTTGTTCTTTTTGATTTAGTGCGAAGTAGTGAAGAGTCTCCGGGATATCCAGTCAGCTGAATTCAAGCGTGGCACTCTAATCACTTGGTACCATGAATCATAAAACAGCAGGTGAAAGCGAATTTCAGGCTAGATCAGGCTTTAGATCAGGCTACTACACCCAAGTGTCGAATGTGTTAATAGATACAGTCAGGTGAAGTTTCGTGATGGCGGGACCTTCAATCAAAATCACTTTCTACTCTCTAAGTGTAATGGTACAAAGCGTCAAGAAATGCAGTCCATGGTACACATACATACAGCCCATTGATGGAACTAACTTTGACCCCCTTCCTTCGAGGCTCTCCTCAACCCCTTCACTTCGCTTCTCCTCCCTGTGTTTATGTTTCCCAGAAGAACGAGCGCCAGGACCCCCTGTCATCAGCAACCCAGCAACCTGCGCTTGCTCCACTTTCGCCATCTCCTCAGCAATCCACCACCTCAGAGATCCCTCCCCTTCCCGCATTGCACGCCCCTCTTCCCAAAATTCGCACAGGTTCAGACTCTAGTTCTCTTTGGAATGTCCTTAACCATCCTGTTGCTGTTTCTGGTGTATGGCTGCGAACGATGCCGCTTTTGTGGGTACTGGTGTGGATGGGGACGCGGATGTGGGGGTTGTCTAGGGGTTTGAAGGAACCTTGTCGTGGTCCAAGTAGGGCCGACGCTGATGTGGAGACACAGAACTAATCAATATCAGTACGACAAAGATACAGAAATTAACAAAAATGTATGACTGCTCACAAAAGCCCCTCACATCCTTATGAGAACGTCAGCACGTGAAGAGGAGGAAGGAGCAGTGCTGTCCGGGGCGGATGGGAGGGCATTTTCAAACTTTCCCCACAACTGCCCCCCAACATCGATCCTGCTCCTCCCCCTCCTCCCCCGCATCCCGCAAAGCACCGTATTCTACAAATACCCCTCCCCCCTCACCTTCTCCGACTCCATCCAAATCAGCCCTCTCCTCCAAGTAATTCCATCAGACTGGCTAGACGATATTCGCGTACCGCCTGGACTGTACAGTCCATTTTAGCGCTCATCCTCGTTTTCCTGGTGTATCGATTCCAGGAAACCTATTATATATCTTCTACACATAGTACAAGCACAACGGCCGAGCTATTGATACTCGGGGGGAATCGTTTCCTTCGCCGCCTAACCACATTTGTTAACAACTATAGCCAAGTTGTAGTGCAAAACTCGAATCAATGATTGACATTTTATCAATCTAGCACGTGGTATATGCAGTGAAACAATAGCTTCTAGAGTATTTACATTTAATGGCACCAGCCTACAACCAAGTGAGCGTCGACAGGTGATATCATGGTAGTATACAAATGATCTTCACAAATGGAAACGTGAAAACGACATGGATAAAAAAAACGATGGTCCGTACTTAGAACGACTCTGATCCCATGATATCGAACGACGCCCTGGGTTGTGGCGGCTCGCATGGACGCAAAATCCCTGCATAAGCCTGCTCCTTGCGTTCTTGCAGTTTGCAACCTAACAATCGGATAGTTCCGTCCACAGTCGAGACGGCATATAGCATCTCGTTCGGGTGGAAAACTACAGAACTATGAGGTGTAGGTTGGCCCGCGTGTATAGGCGGCATGTGGTGCAGACCCGTGGAGTGCACGACACGAGAGAGAACAGCAGGCTCCGCAACTGGAAGCGAGTGAATTACCGTAGTATGAGACCGCCAGTTCGATTGAGATATGCTGGATGTGCTGGAAGAGAGGAGGGTCAGCAACTTATCACAACCCCGTTCAAGTCCTCTTCACTCACGTTGCGAAAACGCTTGTCTGGTCGTGCAAGTCGAATGACGCCAGTCTGTCGTTCACGTGCCAGTTTGCCACAGACCGTGAAGCATTTCGTGAGTCCCAGAGGTGAACCTGTCCGTCCATACTACATCATTGTTAGATGGAATTGACAGATAACCACAAACGCTTTTACCTGGCAGTAACCAACGCCTTCTCGTCATACCGTTGGCAGCGCGCGCCAACAACCCATGATGAATGTACCCGATACGCGCGCACAACAGCGTCTGTGTCACGTATACGCCGGTCGAATGCCTTAACAACCCCATCCGCAAACCCAGCAACAACGATTGGGGTGATAGCAAAGTCAGCGGTGAGTGTAGTCAAGGGACTATTCGACTGGGTTGAAAGGCTCTACAAATGATATTAATACAACCGGAGTAAAAGAAATGAAACGGAGTTCATACCTCAACTTTACCCTCGCTCGTGGCATCCCAAACCACAATCTCCTTTGAATCCCCTCCGACAGTAAACGCGCCCGCTGTTTGGCTCCAATCAAATACTAATCCTGGTCCACGCTTCACATTAATAAGCGATGGTATGGCACGGAATGCGGAGACGAGTTGAACAGGCTCATCGTCATCATGGCGCCATAGGCGAATAATTCCATCCGCTACGTGCATCATGAGATATGAATTGATCGATACATGTTTCATAGAGACATACAAGAACCAACAACAACAACACCGTCTGTATCGTCGTTGATGAACCGCAGTGCAGTGATATTACTGGTGCTAGAATTGCCATTGGACCATGATCGTAAACGTTTTCTCTGGCTCCAGTCCCACACGCTGCATAGAATTATTAATCGAAATAATGACCAGGACATTCTCCACCAACCTGATTTTATCTTGGTCGTTCGCAGACACGATATAGGTATCAAACGCATGTAATGCAATCTTTTGGGGTACCCCTGAGGTGTGGATTGTACTCACAGGCCTATCCCATTGACAATGCGCTGTGGACATGACAGTCACTCAGTAGTAAGCGTCGGAAGTGCAGAAAGACTCACGGGCAATTTCAGCCTGTGCCTGCGTTTCATTCAAAATACGCTCATTCCGCGAGCGCCGCCACAATTGCATATTATACATCACACTTCCCGGCTCATGACTTTCCGACTGCTGTTTATATATACCAGTCAATTTCCGTATACACAATTGGGAGTGGGGTGGCATACGCACCCGCATCTGCGGCTCGGTGAAATATTCATTGCACCAGTCAAAGAATGTGCTCTTCAAGGGTAACACATCAACTATATCAGATTCAGGGTCTTTTCGCTTCCTCGCCCGCATCCGCTCCATATCCGCCTCTATCAATATCTCCATGACATCAACTGGCTCATAGCCGACATCCTCGGGCGGCGACGGCGGACGCGACGGGGCTGGAGATGCTGGTCGAGAGAACCCTTCTAGAGGCGGGAAGGCATAACTACCGAAACTCTTCAAGGCGTTGGCAAAGGAGGAAGTACGGTTTAAAGATGGAACATCCGGTAAAACCGCTGTGTTTACCAAGTCACCACGCATTAAGGGGGTACGAAGGTGGCCAGGATGACTTCCAAGTGACTGCGGAGACGCAACGCGCGAACGCCTACCGTTCTGGCTGATGCGAGGTGGTTCCGCGGCCGACAAAGGCACCGTGAGGCCTGCTCCGGGGAGTTTTGCAAACGGTGAATCAAGCAAGTGTCCAATAACCCAGTCTACTACCACCTGCGCACGCTTTGCGACTTCTGGATATGGATCTCCAGCCAGCTCGAGCAGCGCGACCCAGATAGCAAAGAAGCCGACGAGAACCTGTTGGCATGTCTCCATCCATTCATCGTCTGTCTCGTGTCCAACTCGCTCCCGCCAGGCCTCAATAGCGTCATCGACTTCAGAACGCTCTGACTCTTTAACACCAGTAGTCTTTTCCCTCACCCGTCGCTCTTCTTCCCAATACGCCCATGCACATACGACGAAATGCCCTTTCCAGACAGAGACTACCGTACTAATGAGAACAACCAACTCCTTCCTGACCATCGGACTAGCATCTTCTTGCACGCTGTGCATCGCGGTTGTTGCTAAACCTGCCTCAAGTCGATAGTGCCCTCGTTCGGACACGGAGGGAAGGGAGCCTACACCACCACCACCTCGTGCCAGTCGGCTGTTACGATTGATATTGTCATCAAGGTCATTCATCACGTTAAAATCGGCGGTGCCGGAGGCTCCTAGGAACGTTGACAAAGAGTATAGAAGCGCCGCACGAACATCCGGAGCTTGCTCAGTTTCAAGGTGATTTATTAGTGTCATTTGTGCATCCAGCACAACGGCCTGGTCCCGAATGGCATCGTTCTGCGCCCACATTTGCCCGATGCACAGCACAACCCACGTACGCAGCAAATAATCTGAAGAATCAGCGAGGCGTGCAAGACACATCTCCATCACGCCATCTTGAGCAAGTGCCGTCTGGCCAGCCAAAGACCCTCGTGCCATTCCTGTGAGGATGAAGGCGCACATTGCACGATGCTCCGCAGCGTTGGGAATCAAAACGAAGGTGGGCTCCTCCCGCGCGCCTAGGACCTGCGAAAAGTATCTTTGACCGTTGTTCGTGAGAAGCTCGTTACGAACGGTGGGTGCAACAGCGATGATGCGGGCCCAAATGAATATGAGGACAGGGCGTACGTCTCCTGGCGGGGCCATTAAGAGCTTTATCATGTAAGGGTATATCCCAATAGTCATTGCGACACTAATGGCCCATGGACCTAAATCGCAAAATTGGGCAAAAGAGATGAGGGCTCGGAGACGATGGCCCTGAGCGAGAAGGACTTGAAGGACAATGGGAAGTTGATCGGGAGGACGACGTGGAACGAGTGCGTGTTTGTAGGTTGCGTCACAGGAGACAGGTATTGCGAGTGGGTCATTGGTGGGATAGACGGTCGGTTTTTTGTGGTCGTATGTAGGGGAAGAAAGCGCACAACCACCGCGAGAAAGCCAAACGTCAAAGGCAGTTAATGAATCGGAGAAGAAATTGCTCGGAATATATTCATATGGTTCAGCCTGGTCGCGGGCGAGAAGACGGGGCAGTTGGGCGACACACGCGTCAACTGCGAGGTCCCATGAGGCCCACATGGGATGAGTATTGGTGGGCGGGAGAGGAGGATGCGTATGCGGGGTGCAATGGTAGTTTTTCATGATGCGTTCTGCTAGTAGGAAATTACGGAACAATGCTGCGACAAGAAGGTCCCGACGGAAGAGTTCCTTGAAGGTCTCACGAGGGAGGGTTGTCCATGCAATGGTATCGGTAATGGCGGTGAATATCCAGTTGAGTTCTCCAAGAGGTGTACGACGATCTTTCAGGTCGCCAGGAATCTGCATCACCATGTCTTGTGTAACCCCTGTTGGAAGATTGGCAGCCTTGAGTAAAAACCAACGAATAGCAGTTTCGATGGGTGAAGTAAGACAGGATGTGAAGAGATCAGCAGGCAAATCAGGACACATAGGCAGCTGCTCGTCAGCAAGACATGCGGCGAGCTGAAGGCTGTCAGAGAATGGCACAGCGCCTTTAGGGGAGATGCCGCCATTCTGTGCGCGAAGCTCAGCGTCACGCTGCTCTGCTAGACGGACATAGTTGCTAAGGAGATGCCCAGCGGAGGAAGTATCCCAGACGTATACGCAAGGCGAACCTAACCATTGTTGGAGATCCCATAGTGAGACTGGTATATATTGAGAATACGTCTTGTTAAACACCCATAGCTCTCCGCTAGGAGTGGGCCTTGGAACACCGTGGCCATTGTAGGAGAACAATACACGTTCGTCCTGCGCGAGTTTACGAAGATTAATACAAAACTTGCGCGTATCATCAACGCTAGGATCGAGAAGTGGTTTGTACTTCATACGCGGGTTGAGGGCCTCGAACTGATGCTGAAGGTTTGTTCCTATAGCTTCGATGGCTTTGTTGGAAGGCAGACTATGAGGATCAACCCAGCACTCAAAAACTGCACATGGTTGGGTTTTGACTACGTCAGGCGGGTCGACATCAAGGTTCAAACAGAGCAATAGCATCCCGTTTGTCATTTTAATCTTTGGAGGATATCGCCAATTTATGAGCTTGGGGAGACTTGGTGGAAACGGTGTAGGATTTCCAGCGGTCAGATGTCGTTTACTGAGATAAAATGACATGACAGAATTCAGCTGGGGAAGGGAACTGACAGAGCCAGTCGAATGAGCTGCCTGTGCATCTGCCTGCTCCTCCTGATAAGAGTCATAGGAGGTTGACTGTCGTCCGACCCAGATTTCTGAATAGAGCAGTCTAAAAACTCTGTGAATATAGCCTTTGTTTGACCCACGTACCTTCGTCTTCTACAGCCATGGGACAAAAGCTTTCGTAGTCACGTGCAGTCACGTGACTAAGGTGAGGCATGGTTGAATCTTCTTCCAGCTGTGGTGCCCCGTAAGGTACACAATAAAATTTCGTTCTTTATTGCTTGATACACACACTCTCTCATCCGTTGCGCAGGCCAAAGGAATACATATATTACATCACCACCACTCTCTTGCGTGGCCAGAGAAAGCCCGTGTCGCCGGTCGGCTATAAGAATCCTCGTGAGCATGTAAATTACCAAGTAAACACTACATGTGAGTTGATTGGCCCCGGCCCAGATAGAAACAGAAGGCCTGTACTACACGTGGATACTGCCCAGAACTGAGAAGCATCCTGGCCCCAAAGATCTACAATATTAACCCAGTGGTGATTATAACCCTCATGGGGATACCACATCATCTACCCGTAAAGACCTTTTTACGAAATCGTTTGGAGGATCATAGACCTTTCAGAGATGCTAGACATGCCTGTGGGTCCCATTGCAAACTCATGCCAAGAGTGAACATGACTGGAAAAGTGGGTTCGCGAATTGAGCTCCTAGTTCATTCTAAACGACGACTGGAAGGCGCCAATCAAGTAGGTCACTCGACTCGGAAGTTATGGAAGATTCCGGTTTGATTTCCTAAAAAATCCAATGCTGGACAGGGAATTTAATTAATTAAATGGCGAAACTATGAAAGCCAGTGGTCTATGTGAAGTCTCCAAACGGAGACGGCGAGAATAGATTGAACGTGTGGGTCAATGGCCTTCCAGCAACAGATATACGCCGGTGTCACTTTACACCTTTTTGTCTGCAATTTCCAGATAAATGACATTCTCGGGATCTCGGACACCTGGAACGCCTTGGCTCAGGTGCGGGGATGACCGTTGTTGCCGTTGCTGCTGCTGCTGCGCAAAGAGCTGCTGTCGCTGGGTGTTAAGAGATGGCGGTTAGCCTCCATTCCCTTTGGGTTCTGCTGAACTTTCAGGGTGGCTCAAACATATTAATCGCAACGGAGTCATCGATGCTGCTAATGGATTGGAATTGCTGTACACTATAACACTCTAACATGACTGGTGGCATATCCCTTGCATTGTTAATCCTTAATGAAGGTGAGTAAGTCAGTATGTTTTGAAACATGTGTATGTTCACAATCAGACGCTGAATATAGGTGGCTTTCACTTCCTAGGACTAGTATGCACATCTTCCTTCCACCAGTTACCCCAGTGAGACTTAACAATGATTCAGGATAAGTCTTTATTAAACACTTCAATCAATAATAGCTCAAAATGAGAATTTGATAATCCAGCCTTGTAATAGAAGCTGATTCGATATGACCTATCTAACTTCCGGATGCTGTTACTTAAGAGACCATACGTACATTTTTGTGGCCTTATCATATCTCCAAGATTCACCTTTCAATGTGAAGCGTGTTAACTCTACTAATTTTTCCCTTGACCTTCGTAAATGCTCACCCAAATAGCACCTCAAATGAGAGACCTGGCACCTTTTCCTCCTTTAAAGCGGCCGCCTGGAAATTTTCAAATACATCCATCAAAGATCTTGGATTCACCCGGTCCATCAAACATTTCCCCCACCCCCCGGCACCATCGATAAATCATCGATAGATGCACCCATGTATGTACTATGTGATTTTCAGTCCAGTAAGAAAACGATTTGTTTGTCTGAGTAGATTTTTCATTGTGCTACACCTATGCACTTGGGAGCAATTGAATCTCTAACACAAACGGCAGCCGTTCCTCCAAAGGTGTATTGAGCCCTTGAGACTGCATAAACCGACGGGTATTCATATATTATACAATACTTGCTACAAAACACTAGGTAGATCAACAGTTCTATTCCTGTCAATAAAATGAGGTGGCTTCGTCCACTTATCTTCGGTAATGGGGTAAGAAATATTTACACGAGAAATGAGAGAGAGAGAAGTTCCTTACCTGGACAGGTCAAAAAGTATTGGTCCATAGATGTAATAAAGCGATTATGATACTCGGTCGGAGGAATTACTGTGACTTCCTTACCCTTTCCAGAGTGAAGGTTATGTTTCACTTTATGCTCCAAGGTCTTAGCAAAAGTATAACTCCCTAATAGGGATACTTGTGATCAAGGTGTGCGATAGAACAACAGTAGCTCTTACCTATGGTATCAACTAGCCCGCAAGCAATTTCGTGTCGCTCTTCATCTATCCCCAATAATAGGCTAGTATCGAGTAAGAAAAACGCATGTCATTTATGGAAGTTCCAACGTACGAATAATCCATGATATTGCTTTTAGCCAAGAAGTCAGCATCGTTGCGAACCGCTTCATGCAAGATGTAGCCGGAATAAGGCTGTATTAAAATAGGTGCCCGTTGCTGAGCTGTCATCAAACCTCTTAAGAAACACCTTCCGATATAGCGAAATTTCCCTCACCTTCAAGCCACTCGCCATCAAACAAGGTCCTTTGCCTTTCCACTGAGTCTTGACTCTGCTTAACTTTGCGACTTTGAATCCCCTTCAAATCGTACGTTTTTGCAATCTTATGTTTGTAGAACAAATTTTCCATTACGAGAAGGTCATGCTTCGCTTGGACAACCCCCGTCTCTAAGTTTTTCACTTCAACTGTGTAAAAACCCATGAGTTTAGCAATCGCAGATGCTTTACTCGCAGTCGAATCCAAATAACGAAAATATGAAGGGGCTAGTTCAATCAAGACGTGTCTAACGGAAATTGTTTCACAATGTCAATGAAGGAAAATAAATAAACGGGTTGACTGACAAATCGGCAACATTCCATGCATTGACAAGCGTTTTGATAATGAATCGACCATCGGCGCTTTTCCAGAAGTTTGATCGGCTTTTTCCTCCGACTGCCGTCCAATTTTCTGAACGCTCCAAACTCTTGATAACGTCCGTATCAACCCCACATCGCCTGCGAAGTGTATCAAACTGCTTGGCATAATAGACGGTGCAACTAAACTTCAACCGCTGACCAATCGTCCATTCATACTTAATGTGAGGATGTTCGTCGATAGCAGTTGCGGGCTCATAGGCTAAGAGTCCATGAAGACCCGGAGGTGCAGGCGACGGTACACGAGAGGGGGGTGTAGCGGGGCTGAGGAGATAACGCATAGCATTCGATAATGCTCCGGTGAGATTGTTTGCAGGTGGCGTAGCAACTCCGCTGGGAGCAGAAGGGACCAAGACCGTAGAAGTTATTCTGGTTGGCTGCGGTGCGACTAGCGGTACAGATACTTCATTATACACGACACCTTCAGTCTCACCATCTGATGAAATAATACTCAAGTCCCCTCCTCGGCGGATATGATGCTCGACAAAACTAGAGGGAGTTGGGGTTATTTCGCCGTCGTAGGGAAGTGGTGATGAAGATCGGCTGGATAGGGGATAGTGCGATTCCAGAACCTTCTCGACGACCTCGGCAGCCTGAGGAAATTGGCTAACCAGTCCGTCGACAGGCTCAAGATTCACTTGAACCTGAGGTTGTGCCCACGCAGAGGGTGGTATCACGTTTGAAATTCCTCGCGATATCGATCCTGAGAAGCGTGAGCTTGAACTTGAACCATCAAAGGAGCGCTTGGTGCGTAGAACATCGCGGAGACCAAGAAGTGTAGATCCCTCTCGCGGATGTTCTTTCCTTGAAATTACAGCTGTACAGGGCTCCTTCTCTTCCCATACAGCCATGTCACTTGCGTCAGGATCCAGTAAGGCGGCAGGGGGTTTTCCCGATTTGATCGTGGCAACAGTGTCTGAAAAATGAGATTCGGAACTGATAGTAGATACGCCCGGAGACGGGGAATTGCCAGAAACCGTACTTAAGTTGGCAAGTTCCCGTTGGTAATCGACAGCACTGTCCCGAAGTTGTTATTAGTAAGAGGGACCTCAGAAAAATTCAACCGTACCTCAAGGTGAAGGCGATAATGCTCCCCGACTCACCCTCTCTAACAACCACTCGACCGCCGGGAACAGCATGACAATTGCCGCTCCACCACTCCGGCTCTGCACAGATGGCATCACAAGCATGCAAAGTCGCAGGTGCTTCCGGCGCGTGCTTTACTTGCCATGCCGCCAATCGCTTCTGCGCGCCACGAGCGGTGGAACGAAAGGCACGCCGAACATCATTCAGGGATGAAGTGGGGGTATTTGATAACTGCCTTCGTAGGGCATCTTCGGTCGTCTGGAATGACACACGAAGGCGTGCAAGGAGCATGCGTGACTCTCGAATAGGAATACCAGAATTTAACGGATATGGTGCATTTAATTTCTGGACCATGAAAGCAGGCCACATTGATTGTCCAGTCAATGCCCCCAATGCCTTTTGGGATGAAGCAGAAATTGATCGGAATGCCGTAGGGCGAGCAGGCGGAGTAGGAGGACGTGACGGAAGCAGCTCTTCGTCAAAGTCTTCATCGTCTGACGCAGGAAGCGGCGGAAGGTCTTTGCAATGAAGTGATTCCTCTGCTTCCTTCTCTAAAAACTCTTCCTGCGATAACTGTTAGAATATACATGAGGCACCAATACGGATAATGTTCACCAGTTTATCAATGTGCTCCTTTATGCCGTTCCACCACCCCTCGATCTCAGTCGCTATTTTAATTCTCTCTTCTCCATCTTCTCGCTTCTTCCGTACGTCAGACAAATACTTCTCGTCCCTCGGCGCAGAACTAGAGATAATCTGTAGTTCGGGGAACCGAAGTTCGTAGACACATTTCTCAACAGACTCAACCGTAAACGTCATCGTGCGTCCATTTCTACGGAAGTGCCGTAGAATATTGTATCGTGAAGATGATAGGAGATTCCCAGGTTGGGAAACAGGTAAACTCGAGGCCGTATGTTCGCATAACGATGTGGTACACATTATAGGAGACCAAATAAGCAATTCCAAAAATTTTGCGAATGAATATAGACTAGTGGAACATTCGTCGTCAATGACCAAAAGGTTTAAAAGCTTGTAACTTACTATGTGCCATCGCTCATCGGTTCAGGCTCAGTCGATTTACCGCATACACCGCAACTCTGCCAAACATCGATACCATCATCGGACCCACTTCCTGCACTCTCTTTTGATGTACACATCACATTAACGCCACTGCACGTCCAATTTATCGAATGCTCTCCACGCAGCTTCTCGCAGCCTTCCAATTCACAGTGCTCCTGGATCACAGTCTTATCGCACGCATATTCTACAAATTCACCTATGGGCCGGTCAGCGGTAGCGTCCACCGAAGAGTATCTCGACCAATATCGATAAGTAATCCACTTTGGACGACCACAAGTACGTTTCTCTTCTCCAATCACGACATGTTCGACATATAGAACTGTCAAACCCTGATGGCGGACAAATCCCTTGACGCCGGTCATGCCTTTCCCTCGAGCCTCACGGGACTCCCATCCCAATACGCTACTGAGGGCAGTTTTATCAATCCCAGTAAGTCTCAAGGTTGGAGTACCACCCAATGAATTCGGAGGTGAAAGAGTCACACTAGCCGTAGAGCTCGCGAGACTCGATTCTGAGTTTGCTTCTACGTGTCCTGAAAGCTTGAGCTCCTCTTCGCGTTGAGCGAATAAAACAATAATGCGCGGTGGTGGGAAAACAATCCGAGGGGATGTAGATAGAATGCAACGCCGATCCTGGACGCGCCTGACGGCCGATGAAAAGGAGCCGAATCTCTCACGATCTTGACGTTCCTCCTCCTCTACAGATTCGGCTCGGCTCGGCTCGATGATGCCCTCTACCGGTTCTATGTCGGTGTTGGGATGTGATATCTCTTCAGAGACACGCGGGGTACGCCGGGCCGCCCTCAAGGGGGAACTCAGGGACCCAGTTCTTATCAATGGAGAATTCATGTTATCGCTAATTGAATCGGAGACTCGTTGGATAATTCCCTCTGTTTTCTTGGAGATAAAAGACCATATACTCGATGCTGACTTTACAGAGCGCGACCTTCGCATGACTGGTGCAGGTACGGGTAGAGGCTCAAAGGGAAATGCTATAATCTGAGGTTTCGGTGGATAATGAAGGCGAACTTGAAAGTCAGCCATAACACATTGCTCCAGAATGAGTGACAGATATGCGTATATGGAAAGCCTGAGGGATGACACCAGGGCTTCGTGTGCGGCAGCAGACATAACACCTTGGAAGGTAAATGTGCCACCCGCTATCCACGGACTCTCTTTAAATTCATCCACTGCCCAGTGGTCAGTCATTTAAAGCCACTTCCTGGATGCATCTTACTTACAATTCCAATTGTCAAGACCGCACAGGACAATTCCTCCATCACCGTAATTCATGCCACTCTCCTCGTAGTAAGGGAGGTTATAACGGCCAGACACGAAAATGCACGACCCAGTCGCCTGGACAACATCGTATTCAGAGTCGTGCTCCGCGTGTTCTGAGAAAGGCGCCACGGTAAGGAATAGATGTACCATAGAGTCTGCAGGAGTCTTTGACATCAGACCGGCAATTTGTTTGAGCTTGACGTCCACCAGCACTGGAACCTTGGTATAATCAGTATTTGCCAGCTCTATCTCCTTAGACTTTTCAGACGCTCTACTCTTGCTGCCCTTCGACTCCTTCCATCGCTCTCGCTCCTTTCTGCGCTGTTCTCGTTTTGCGGTCTCCGCGGCCACTTTCAACTGAATCTGATTCTTCCTGGTAGTTTGAAGTTGTGGTATGATATTCTCTGAATGCAAATATGCGCCAAAGTTCGTCAAAGCGCGTGCAATGACGTCGGTCCATATATGTTCCAGTCGTTCCTCCTCGACATGTCTTTCGATGAGAGACGAGAGAAGATCGTTAGAGTCAATTGTTAACCTCTTCATAGAAGTATCGGGTACGTCCGGTAGGGGTTTAGCGATATTATGGGTCATATTGACTCTATTAAGAAACTAATAACATTCCTGTTACACTCAAAAGTTCAACTAAGCTTGGCAAGACGCAAATAGTCGTGAAGTCATGCTCACTAGCTTGTGTTTCCTCCTTTACACTAACAAGACGTATCGTACTTTAGATAGATGTATTAATACTCCCGTCAAAGGCAGGCTCCACCGGCCTTACTTCATGCAGCCGCGTCACGTGGTGAGGCGATGACACTGACAAGCTTGGTAATAGGCTGCGGTCTCTGCCTCTAATTATAAAAGTACAGTTATTTCCCCATTTGATGTTTAGAAATTGTCTTCATTAACAGAATACTAATCATTTGAGGGCTATGTCTCAAACCCCTCATCACGATGACCCAGTCATCCCGTCGCCAAGCTCGCGAAACTTCTCGGAGCCGTGTAACAGATTAGATCAAGCTCGCTTCACTTCATTACAAAAGATAGCTTGAAAATGACTCGAGACAATCGCCAGTTATAACTAGTCGTAGCAAGTTAAGTTGGGGAAATCTTGAGAATTCCACTACTCAAGTTACCATGAATAATACTGTTGATGAGGAGAGTACCAAGTATGTTCTCGGTGTTAGTACCTTTCTTTCATCGTAAAAGTTCCATATTCATATCCGTTACAATACCTTTGCATAACAGAACGTTTCTGGGACTAGCACAGAACACGAGAGGTACAGGATTTACCGTTGCTGCTGTTCTATCTTTGACAATAGTGATAGACTAGATGATTTGCACGAAGCCTTTAGATCCTATTTGGGAGGCAATCTCTCTCTGGCACCACTGGAGGAGTTGGCCAAGCCCAAGCGGATTTTGGAAATTGGGTAAGTAGGTGCTTCTCATAGTATAGCTATAACAAGACTGTTGTACAGATCTGGCAGTGGCGCATGGGCCATTCAGGCGGCAGAGACCTTCTCCGAGGCTGAAGTGCTAGCAATTGATATCTCACCGCTCCCCGCAAGGTAGTTCAATATTCGTCAATGAAAACGTTCCACGTGACCCTTTGTTGAAGGTCCTTACCTTCGAATTTGACGTTCAAAATAGTTGATCTCACCAGGCCGTTCCCGGCCGAACTGCACGACGAACGATACGACATTGTCCATGCTCGACTGGTTTTTATCCATGTACGCCATCCCTCAGATAGTCTTTGATAAGAATTAATGATGAGTTCGAATTGCCTAATAAAGTTGCCACATCCCGAAGGGATCATCAGACGCATCGCACAGCTGGTCAAACCTGGTGGGTGGCTATTGCTCGATGATGCTTATCAACCTAGGACAGTTGAATGCGACCCTATACGTTCTCCGGGATTGTCGTCATTTTGGAAGTTGTTACAGGATAGCCAGAGAGCTAGGGATATGGATCCTTTTATAGGAGCAAGGTTCAAAGAAATTCTACAATCGACTGGCCTCTTTAGTGAGGTAAATGCTAAAGAAATTTTACTCCCGCTCTCAAATCCTGGCATCAACGTTGCGGACGGTGCGTTCTTTAATGCGGCCAAACTAAGCTAATATTTGACATACCATACTTTTGAAGAAACGAGTCTTCAACGTATAGGCGGAAGCTGTCGTCGAGGTTTGCTTCGTACGGTGGGAAGCATGACAGCGATAGGAATGACGCCGGACATGATCCAGTCGATGCAGAAAGAACTTAATGACCCAAACGGGGACGTATATACAGAGCTGGTGATGACGTGGTCTAAAAGATGTGTGGTAGAATAGTGTGGATCTACGAAGTCTACTAGTAGACTCCTGACTCCTGCCACATCAGGAAAATAGGAACATCAGTAAGCATGCCGCATACATTGTTAGAAATCAAGTGTATAACGGACTAAAGGTGTAGCTATGATGGATGTGTGAGTTATGTACGGGTTATGAACAATAGAGATATGAGTGGCACAATAGGAATAATGAGGACAAACGGGAATAGCGGAACCAAGGAATGAATCTTCCTTTGTGCGTGTGTCCTAAAAATAGATGCGGTCTCAGAGTCTGTTATCGTTGTCCATGATGTATATATTCCAACATACATTGTCTAGAGCCATCTATGAGAGCTCGCTAGCCCGACTAGACACACTACTTTCTCGAGATCCCTATTTACTAGCCATAGAAAAGCTTACTAGGGTGTCTTCATAAAGAGCGTAGACATTCCCAAATCCCTAAACCAAAGTGTTGGATAACACCGTAAAAACATTATGACTATATTTAGATAAATAATCACTCAGTCATACAACTCCTTTGTTCCCATTGGAACAGAAATGCAACCATACAACCCCTTCCACTGTTATCATTAATATATATATCGTATTATAGATATACACGAGACTGAGGTGAGTCGTTTTATCTCTCAATGTGTCCCTTGCAAATACTCGTATGTTCTAGTTTACTATTAGGTATTTTACTAGAGTCCGTGATACATATATACGGGACTGTGTTTACTATAGGGTCTTGATTTCCAACACAAAGGATGTTCTTTGAGACTGGCAGTGTGGAAATAATTTAATTATCACTCATTTCTGTGTTAGTTGAAGATCTACTTCTTCCCAGATGTGAGTGCTTATAACAAGTAAACAAATAATAAGTAATATCTGTTGGCTGGATAAGAATTTCAATGTCACGCGTGACATGATAATCTCCGTCTTGGGCCTTTACAGATTTCCAAAAGCATAACATGATGTCTATTCTGTCTACTTCTCATTGATATATTATGAAGAATATATACAAAACTATATCTATTTTAAGCTAGTTAAATGCGTCTTTGAGGGCATTTTGAGGTCTTCGCGGCACCCATGACACCCTGTGCGGCACTTTCCCATGGCCCAATGACACTGACATGCTTGGGAATAGGCTGCTGTCTGTGCCTCTAATTATAGAAGTACTGTCATAGTTATATCTGCTCCGTCTTGAGCATTCGCTCGTGTCACTCTACTCAAGTTACCATGAATAATACTATTAATGAGGAGAGTACCAAGTATGTTCTCAGTGTTAGTACTTTTCTTTCATAAATGTTCCATATTCATATCCGTTACAATACCCTTGCATAACAGAACATTTCCGGGAATAGCACAGAACACGAGAGGTACACCGTTTACTGTTGCTGTTCTACCTCTGACAATAGTGATAGGCTAGATAATTTGCACGAAGCCTTTAAATCCTACCTGGGAGGCAATCTCTCTTTGGCACCATTGGAGGAGTTAGCCAAGCCCAAGCGGATTTTGGAAATTGGGTAAGTAGGTGCTTCTCATAGTATAGCTATCAACAAGACTGTTGTACAGATCTGGCAGTGGCGCATGGGCCATTCAGGCGGCAAAGACCTTCTCTGAGGCTGAAGTGCTAGCAATTGACATCTCACCGCTCCCCGCAAGGTAGTTCAATATTCGTCAATGAAAATGTTCTCCACGTGACCCTTTGTTGAAGGTCCTTACCTTCGAATTTGACGTTCAAAATAGTTGATCTCACCAAGCCGTTCCCGGCCGAACTCCAAGACAAAGGATACGACATAGTCCATGCTCGTCTGGTTTTTATCCATGTACGCCGCCTCTCAGATAGTCTTTTGATGAAAATTAATAATGAGTTCGAATTGCCTAATAAAGTTGCCACATCCCGAAGGGATCATCAGACGCATCGCACAGCTGGTCAAACCTGGTGGGTGGCTATTGCTCGATGATGCTCATCAACCTAGGACAGTTGAATGCGACCCTATACGTTCTCCGGGATTGTCGTCATTTTGGAAGTTGTTACAGGATAGCCAGAGAGCTAGGGATATAGATCCTTTTATAGGAGCAAGGTTCAAAGAAATTCTACAATCGACTGGCCTCTTTAGTGAGGTAAATGCTGAAGAAATTTTACTCCCGCTTTCATACCCTGGCATAGACGTTGCGGACGGTGCGTTCTTTAAGCCAAACTAAGCTAATATTTGACATACCAAACTTTTTGGGGAACCGGGTGTTGAACGTATAGGCGGAAGCCGTGGTCGAGTTTTGCTTGTTACGGTGGAAATGATGACAGAGATAGGAATGGCGCCGGAAATGATCCAGTCGATGGAGAAAGAACTTAATGACCCAAACAGAGACGTATATACGGAGTTGGTGATGACGTGGTCTAAAAGATGTGTGGGGAGTAGTGTGGATCTACGAAATCTACTAGTAGACTCCTGAGTCCTGCCACATCAGGAAAACGGGAAGATCAGTAAGAATACCGTATATATTTTCCAGAGCCATCTATGAGAGCTCGCTATCTCGACTAGACACAATACTTTCTCGAGATTTTACTAGCGTGTAGACATTCCTAAATCCCAAAACCAAAAAATGATCTTTGAAGCTGGCGGTGTGGAAATAATTTAATTATCACTCATTTCTGTGTTAGTTGAAGATCTACTTCTTCCCGGATGTGAGTGCTTATAGCATAAGTAATATCTGTTGGCTGCATAAGGATTTCAATGTCACGCGTGACATGATAATCTCCGTCTTGGGCCTTTACAGATTTCCAAAAGCATAACATGACGTCTATTCTGTCTACTTCTCATTGATATATTATGAAGAATATATACAAAACTATATCTATTTTAAGCTAGTTAAATGCGTCTTTGGGGGCATTTTGAGGTCTTCGCGGCACCCATGACACCCTGTGCGGCACTTTCCCATGGCCCAATGACACTGACATGCTTGGGAATAGGCTGCTGTCTGTGCCTCTAACTATAGAAGTACTGTCATAGCTGGTTATATCTGCTCCGTCTTGAGCATTCGCTCGTGTCACTCTACTCAAGTTACCATGAATAATACTATTAATGAGGAGAGTACCAAGTATGTTCTCAGTGTTAGTACCTTTTTTTCATAAATGTTCCATATTCATATCCTTCACAATACCCTTGCATAACAGAACATTTCTGGGAATAGCACAGAGCACGAGAGGTACACCGTTTACTGTTGCTGTTCTACCTCTGACAATAGTGATAGGCTAGATAATTTGCACGAAGCCTTTAAATCCTACCTGGGAGGCAATCTCTCTTTGGCACCATTGGAGGAGTTAGCCAAGCCCAAGCGGATTTTGGAAATTGGGTAAGCAGGTCCTTCTCATAGTATAGCTATCAACAAAACTGTTGTACAGATCTGGCAGTGGCGCATGGGCCATTCAGGCGGCAGAGACCTTCTCCGAGGCTGAAGTGCTAGCAATTGATATCTCACCTCTCCCCGCAAGGTAGTTCAATGTTCATCAATAAGGTTCCCCACGTGACCCTTTTTGAAGATCCTTACCTTCGAATTTGACGTTCAAAATAGTTGATCTCACCAAGCCGTTCCCAACCGAACTCCAAGACGAAGAATACGACATAGTCCATGCTCGTCTGGTTTTTATCCATGTACGCCGCCCCTCAGATAGTCTTTTGATGAAAATTAATAATGAGTTCGAAATGCCTAATAAAGCTGCCACATCCCGAAGAGATCATCAGACGCATCGCACAGCTGGTCAAACCTGGCGGGTGGTTATTGCTCGATGATGGTCATCAGCCTAGAACAGTTGAATGCGAACCTATATGTTCTCCGGGATCGTCGTCATTTTGGGAGTTGTTACAGGATAGCCAGAGAGCTAGGAATATGGATCCTTTTATAGGAGCAAGGTTCAAAGAAATTCTACAATCGACTGGCCTCTTTAGTGAGGTAAATGCTAAAGAAGTTTTACTCCCGCTTTCATACCCTAGCATCGACGTTGCGGACGGTGCGTTCTTTAAGCCAAACTAGGCTAATGTTTGACATACCATACTTTTGAAGAAACAAGTCTTCAACGTACAGGCGGAAGCCGTGGTCGAGTTTTGCTTATTACGGTGGAAACGATGACAGCGATAGGAATGACGCCGGACATGGTCCAGTCGATGGTGAAAGAACTTAATGACCCAAACAGAGACGTATATATAGAGATGGTGATGACGTGGTCTAAAAGATGTGTGGTAGAATAGTGTGGATCTACCAAATCTACTAGTAGACTCTTGATTCCTGCCACATCAGGAAAATGTGAAGATCAGTAAGCATACCGTATATATTTTCTACAGCCGTCTATAAGAGCGTGCTAGCTCGACTAGACACACTACTTTCTCGAGCTCCCTATTTACTAGCGTAGACATTTACAAATCCCTAAACCAAAGGATGATCTTTGAGGCTGGCAATGTGGAAACAATTTTATTATCACTCATTTCTGTGTTAGTTGAAGATCTACTTCTTCCGGATGTGAATGTTTATAACAAATTAACAAATAATAAGTAATTTCTGTTGGCTGCATAAGAATTTCAATGTCACGCGTGACATGATAATATCCGTTTTGGGCCTTTACAGATTTCCAAAGCATGACATGACGTCTATTTTGTCTACTTCTCATGGACAACACAATGGTAATGGACAAAGCCAATCCTCTATAGTGAGCTCAAATGGTGGGCCCGGCGATGGCACTATTGGCGCTCAAGTGTCACCTAATGCTCCTGTCGATAATGCATCCCACCATTCTATCTACGAGTCTTCATCACAGTTTCTACACTGGCGATTCTCTCCAGAGCAACTTACCGCGATTCGTGAGTCATTGAATCGTGCGGCAGTCAATGTTATTCGTGATGCAATCGAGGGTGACGAGGTAAGCCGTCGTCTCTCATGTAGCATACGCAAGGCTAAGTTACGTTTGTTTTGTATAATATTTCATATGATATAGCCTGGCTCATCGCAGTCGATACTATTCCTTACCGCATCGGAGGAGCATGCTCTCGTAAAGCATTACATAACGAAAGTATCTCAGCTCTGCGCCCACTTCCGGTTTAGTGAAGAGGTAGAAGCGACAGCAATCACATATCTAAAGAGATTTTACTTAAAAAACACTGTCATGGACTGGCATCCTAAAAACGTCATGTGCGTCGCAATGAGTATGATAGTGTAATATACGTGATTTAATATATACCATGTAGGCTCACGGCGCTTTTTCTTGCCCTCAAAACAACAAACAATGCTATTTCGTTGGATGATTACACCGCAAATATTCCAAAAACAGTCCCATCTGACGTGTTGGATTTGGAGTTTCTAGTCGCCCAGAGTCTCGGTTTCGAGTTCGCCGTGTGGCATGCGCACAGGGCCGTATGGGGCCTACAATTAGATTTGCAGGTACGTAGAAGGCAGTTAAATCCCCCTCATCATTGACATTTATTTCTGACTATCCTTACACTTGAAAACTGACCCAACCCTAGCAGACACTGCCCGGTCTAGATCCTTCACTGGACTTAGACAATATATTTTCCGACGTTATAACTCAAGTTCGTTCTTCCCGTCTAACAGACGCCGAACTTATCTACACCCCTTCCCAAATCGCTCTCGCCTGTCTTGCTTCCTCTTCTTCCGCTGCCGCACAATCATGGGCTCACTCAAAGGGTGTATCTTCGATATTCGATAGTGTCATACCATCCATTCAAGACCTCATCGCACAATCGGGTATCCCGCCAGAGGTGGGCGTTGTGAAGGGCATCGACAAACGTTTACGGATATGTAAAAATCCAGAAAAGGTCAAGGGAAGTAAAGCGTGGGAGAGGAGAGAGAAGGAGAGAGAAGAGCGGGCAAGGATCAAACGGGAGAAGAAGGCCGAGGAAACCAGGAAAGCGATGGAGGCGGATCCGTTTGGGGGTGAACTGGTGGATGGCAATGTGATTAGTGGAGGAATGCCTTTGGATGATGACGACGATGACTAAGGAGAAAGGATTTACCCCTATTTCCGGGATACAAATAATTTAACAAGTCAGAACATATGACGGCATTCAGTCACTATGAGTAGTTTTCTAAGTTTTAAGTCTCTGAGAAAAATGTTGAGGGATCTTCGATCTCTGTGGATGAATCTGGCCGACACACTGGCTCATAGTCTCCAGTCCAAAGAATCAATGTAGGCGTTGAATAAAGGTGCTTCATAATTTCCAGGAGTATACACCAGACTGTCCGGCTTGTCGTCTGGTCGATAGAAAATCTTACTTTAGATTTAGGGAGTCTAGGGAGTTTAGGTAGTCTTCATAAAGGGCGTAGACATTCCCAAATCCCTGATGTACTCAAAAGCAATGATTATTTTCACGTTGCCTCTAGAAAGATCTGATGGTTATACATATAAATCAAAAAGGTCGGTTTGCCTCGCAAAGGAGGAAACGGTGGTGCATGTTCTGGTGCGGTCTACCCAAGCACGAACCACTCAGATCAAGGCTCAAAAGAAATTTCCATTCAAAGTCAATAGCGAAGCTCCTTATTAACCCCCCATATATGATATCGGACCTGATTTGGTGAGTAGGTTCGACCAAGAGGCTCAAAGAAACCTCCGGAGCAGGCTAGAACGCTGAAGAACTAGAGATCATGCTAAAGCCCACTTTTAAACTCAAGCGAAAGCTCCCACGTGATGACCTAGTGGATTCCTGCTATACACTTACTGATGAACTGCAAGTTTTGTCCAACTGAAATAGTCAAGGCCAAATTGGGCTAAAATATAAAGGCAGTCTAGAAGTCCTTTCGAAAACTAGGCCCATTTGTGGCACAGACATGCACATTGAAAGTTAAACCGTGTCATCCCAGGCTCGGCTTACATACGACGCAGCTGGCAAAAAAAAAGTAAAGTTCACATATTCTTCATGTCAAGTACAATTAGTACAAGTGCAAAGATCTTGATACAGGCACATTAAGCATTCGCAGGATCAGAGACCGCAGTAGACTCCTCCGTCGCAGTATTGCAGGCTTCAATAGCCTTCTTGATGAGTGTCTACATGCATCAAATGTCAACAAAACAAATAATAAGCAAAATTACAAAGGCATGCCTCAAGACCTCCAGGATTAGCACCCATAATACTGTCCATCTGCTCCCCTAGCTTAAAGGTGGAGAATGTGGGCATAGCGCGGATACCAACTTCCTGCGCAATGTCCTAGGAATTAGGTGTCAGCTCATCTTGGATGGATGCAGAGAAGATGAACACTGACGGGTTGCTCATCGACATCAACCTTGTAAAAGTCTATATCTTTATTGTAGACAGCGGAAAATTTTTCAAATATAGGGCCAATGATGCGACATGGACCACACCATGTTGCCCAAAAGTCGAAAACGGAGGGCCTCTCAGATTTAATCTAAAGAAGCACCATGATCGGGAGTGATTACACTGAGTCTAGAAATTGACTGACGATACTGTGAAATTGTTCCAAAGAGGTGACTGGTACAACGGACATTGTGAGTAATCGATGAAAATTCGGTGTGGGGATGGAGCTTGTTGTGAGTTTGGGAAGGAAGACTACGAATTTGTTATATTGTGTTTGTAAGCCTGGCACGCCACTGGGGCCGAAATTTTCAATCTCAGAATACATCAGGCAAATACAAACTTAACCTCTTATTTAGAGCCAAAAATAAGTAAGATTAAACAAATGTCATTAAGTCGAGTCTCATTAGAACAACATCGGGATAACCTCCTCTCCAAAAAAATTTAGGATCCTTAGTAGAGCCTTATGTATTTTATACAAACTCCAATAATCATCCATTAAATCCTTATGAGTTTAAATTGGTTAGGGATCTTGTTAAAGTTATTTGTGCAGTTCTAAATATGACTCTCAGTGAGTGATAAACCTTCACTGAGAGGCTATGCAATTGGTCTCCATCCCATATATAGTATCCATATGTAAGTAAAACACAACTATACAGTTGCCCTACAATTGTTAGAGTATGACAAGTCATCAATAAGAATGACCTCATACCTCTTCCTGATTGTAGTTAGATAACCCGATTCACGCAATGTGGTAGCATACTTAGTCAGATTATAGTTTAGCTTCCTACACAGAGTGTGCACAGACCATGTAAACTAGTATATACTTAGTTCCAGATGAGAGTAGAATCCTCATCTGGAAGCCTAGACATATCATCAGTTTAACATTCTACACTGCTCTACCTAAAGTCACTTTCATAGTGCCTACTTAGAGAGTCCTTGTACTATGATTTCCAGGCTTGCAGAACTTATAGTCAGATCCTTCGACTGACTTTAACAACAATATGTTCCAGCTTACCAAAGGTAGCTTATGTAACACCATTACTTCTTTTGAGGATCCTAAAGTTCATTGGATTCTAAACCCTGCAATCACTTGTTAGATTCTTAGCCAATTTTAACTCAGTTATGGATCTTTTAAGGATCCAAAAGTTTGTTGCATTCTAAACCTGCCAATCACATGTTGGATCCTTAATCAACTTTAAATTGATTAAGGATCCAATGAGTGATTAGGAGAGTTTATATAAAGTAAGCCTCTACTGAGGATTCTAAAAATTTTTGGAACAAGAGCTTTTCCTGATGTACAGTAAGTAGGGTTATTGTAAGGCTGCCATCAATTGCAGACTAAGTCTCAGTCCAAGTATTGATAGGACTCGAGTATATTTGTCAATGAACAGAGATGGTAGTACATGATAGTGATGGTAGGTAAATGTTACGACCCATTCCCGGATGTTTCAATATCCGACTTCCGATCCCCAACTACGGAACATCATGGTTACCGTATCATCCGCGTTATTCCCTTGTTCCGCATTTGGTAATTTGTCCGTTGACAAGTATTCACTCGTTTGTTTGTTGTATTCCCGTTTCAGAATATTGTCTCCCTAATGTGTCTTATTGTATTTCCGTTTTAAGAACATTTCTGTTTCCGTCTTATTATGGTCTCAGTTTGTAGTACAATAACGAGTAGACTTATATTAGTTTCCGCGAATTTGTACTTTACCTTAGATCTGATATCGACTTAGTTTCTTATTCCTTCTCCCGTCTTTCTGTACGCTCGATATTCGGAACTCTTCGGAACTCTGAATATCCGTATCTTCCATTGTAAGTCTCACCTCTGAAATTAAGGACTTTGAGCATTTGCGTAGAGGCGCAGCACATAAGCTGAAGCTGACGTCCTGACCCTATCCGATAGTTACCGACTTCCCGGTGACTTTCCGATAGTTCCGGAATAAGTTCCCGACAGGCTCTTAACAGTATATCAGATCTCAACTCTGCGACTCACTCATCATGGGTCCCAAATGCAAAGCTGCCGAAGGACCATCCCAACTCCAATCCCTGTTGCAACTTTACACCCCTCAATCCGAAACCCCTTTTCAGCCGACAACATCAGCTTCAGTCGAAGAAGTTACCGAGGAGGTTACCGAGGTAACGAAGGACACCAATGTTCCCCACACTTCCGACAATGAAGCAGAAGATCAGCCGGAGACATTGAAAAAGAAATCTTCCGACGAACTGACTGAAATGTTGTTTATCAACTCCATTGTGAAAATTCGCTGACTACTTGAAATCTGCTGAGGATAGTAAAGAATCATCCTGCACCGGAGTCAAAGAACTTGAACCATTTACCGGCAAGGATCCGAAAAAATGCTCGATGACTGGGACACTTTTGTGGAAGAACTGGAAACTAATTTCGGACCTTACGATCAAACTGGCGAAGCAGAAAATGAATTAATGACGCTCAAGATGAAGGATAATCAACGAGTTTCCGATTATCTCGTCAAGTTCAATACCCTCACTGCATGATGTGGATGGGATGATTCCGCCCTCAGACACCATTTCTATATGGGACTTCCATCACGCCTTAAAGACGAGATCTGCAAAGATGGAAAGCTGAAAACTCTCCAACTCATGCGGATTAAAGCTCAAACATCCGATGCCCGTTATTGGGAACGAAAAGCTGAGGTCTCTCGTGAGAACCCGATGGAACGTTCTCAGAATAACAAGGCATCGACTAGCAAGTCTTCCGGCAACAACTCAGGCAATAACACCGGCAACTCTGGCACTAATACTGGCAAATCAAACTCCGACTGGAAGAAAGACAAGAAATCCAACAAGGAAAAACAGTCAACTTCCGACAAACCCGACATTTTCCATTTGTTGGGTACCGACGGTAAACTCACCCCGAAGGAGAAACAATGACGTATGGACAATGACCTCTGCCTTTTCTGCGGGAAAGGCGGACACAAGGTTTCCGACTGTACCGTTAAATCCAACTCTTCCAAGGCCTGCGCGGCAACTTCCACTACGACTACAACGTCCAAGGAGAAACCCGCCATGGAGTCGAAAAAAGAGTAAGCAACCCTCCGGAACCTGCACAGACAGAGGGTTGCGTTGACTCTCTCTGTGTTTCCGAGGTTACCCGTCTCAACGTGTCCGCTCTCTCTAATCCTGATTCATTATTTGTAAAACTCGTTTCTGACTTTCTTGGAAATTTAGTGTTCCGAGCTCTGATAGATTCCAGCTCCACACACTGTTTTGTAGATACCACCTTTGCCATGAAACATAATCTGAAACTCCATTCTGTTCCCGCAATTTCCTTACGTTTGTTTGACGGCACTAGCAATACGGCAATTACCCAAGCCTGCGACATGTCTATCTGGTTCCCTTGTGGAACATCCCAGATGGTTACTTTTTTCGTAACACAGTTGGACTCTAGCTGTTCGGTAGTTCTTGGATACAACTGGCTCACCCGATATAATCCGTTGATTGACTGGGTATTGGGCAGTATTAATTTCCAAATTCCCGACACTTCAGTTCCTCCTGTAGCGTCTTTTCCGGCCAATGCCTTTTCAGCATCAGCGGCATCTCCGGCTTCTACCAAAACCTCCGTGCCTCCAAAAATCTCTCTCATCAACGCTTCGGCATTTGTTAGGGCGAGTAAACTGGATGGCTCACAGTGTTTTTCGATCAGCTTAAAAGTTGATGAAGCATCTGGACATTTTGCAACTCCAGAATTATCCAAGCTAAAAGCCGACCTGGAAGGAATTCCCAAGAAATACCATGATTTCGCAGACATTTTCAGTAAGCAAAAGGCTGACAGGCTTGCACCACATAGGCCCTACGACTTAAAAATTGATATTGAGCCCGGTTCAAACCCTCCATTAGGACCTATTTACCCATTATCCCAATCGGAACTTTCGTCTATTCGGGAGTTTCTGGATGAACATCTGTCGATAGGTTTTATCCGTCCCTCAAAGTCTCCGTATGGAGCACCTGTCCTTTTCATCAGGAAGAAGGATGGTTCCCTTCGACTCTGTGTTGATTTCAGAGGATTAAATTCCATCACACGGAAAGATAAGTATCCACTTCCACTCGTTACCGATTTACTCGACGCCCCACGGAAAGCTCGAATCTACACCAAAATAGACCTCAAACATGCCTATCACTTGGTCCGAATTGCCGAGGGTGACGAATGGAAAATCGCTTTTCGGACTCGCTGTGGATCCTTTGAATGGTTGGTTATGCCGTTCGGCCTTACCAACGCCCCTTCCGCTTTTCAATGTTTTGTTAATGATATATTTTCCAACATGCTTGACGTATGTGTCATAGTCTATTTGGACAACATTTTGGTATTTTCCGAGGATCCCACTCTCCACGACAAACAGGTCCGTGAAGTTTTCCGAAGACTTCGTAAAAACGGTCTTTTCACCAACGGTAAAAAATGCTACTTTGACATGGATTCTATTGAATACTTAGGTTTCATTATCGGACCTGACGGTCTCTGTATGGATGAAGCCAAGGTTCAAGTTGTCCGTGACTGGCCCGAACCACGGAAAGTCAAGGATATTCAGTCATTTTTAGGTTTCACCAACTTTTACTGTCGTTTTATTTGGAACTACTCGGACATTACAGTACCGCTCACTCGTCTCACCCGTAAAGCTCAACCATGGGTCTTTGACGACAAATGCCGCTCCGCCTTTCAGACTTTAAAAAATGCTTTCACTTCTGCCCCGATTCTTTCCCATTGGAAACCTGATGTTCCGATTATTGTGGAAACCGATACTTCTGATTATGCAATTGCCGTGATTCTTTCCATTCAAGATTCCGACGGTGAAATTCATCCGGTTGCATTTCTTTCTCGGACACTGAAAGTGTCCGAACTCAACTACGATGTTCATGATAAGGAACTTTTGGCAATTTTTGAAGCTTTCAAACATTGGCGCCATTATCTCAAAGGTTCCGCAACTCCCGTTGACGTTGTTACCAATCACAAAAATCTCGAATATTTTTCTACCACTAAACTTTTAACCCGCCAGCAAGCCCGCTGGTCTGAATTCCTTTCCGCTTTCAACATGATTATCCGTTTCTGACCCGGACGTCTTGGTGGAAAACCAGATGCCATGACTCGACGATGGGACATCTATCCTAAAGAGGGGGACAGTAACTATGCCGTTGTTAATCCACATAACTTGAAACCAGTTTTTACAATGCAACAACTTTCCGCATCTATTCGAGCAACTTCCCTCTACTATCCAATTATGTGTAGTGTCATGATTATGGACATTGAGCAATTACATCAAGATATTCTTTCCGCACTCACTTCTGATCCGGTTCTCAAGCCACATTTAGAAGTTCCCGATAATCCCGACCAACCCCGATGGTCACAAGACTCTCAAGATTTTATCCGTCTCAATGGACGTATCTACATTCCAGATTCCAACAATCTCCGACTCCGCGTACTTCAGTATAAACACGATCATCTGATCTCTGGACATTACAGCATTAATAATACTCTTGGTTTAATCCGTAGAGAATACACTTGGCCCAACCTCCGAGATTTCGTAACCCAGTTCTGTAAGTCATGCACCACCTGCTTACGCTCCAAAACCCAGAGGCATAAGCCGTACGGCCTTCTCAAGCAACTCCCGATACCAGAAAAACCTTGGAACTCAATTTCCATGGATTTTATCAAACAACTCCCGACTTCCGAAGGCTTTACATCTATTCTAGTTGTTGTGGATCGATTCTCGAAACAAGGCATTTTCATACCCACTCATGATACAATCACGTCCTTACAATTAGCGGAACTTTTCATTATTCATGTATTTTCCAAACATGGAGTTCCTTCTCACGTAACTTCCAATTGAGGCTCCAAGTTCATCTCCCATTTTTTCCAGGCCCTCGGAAAAGCCCTCGACATGAAACTACACTTCACCTCGGGATATCACCCGGAAGGTGATGGACAAACGGAACATGTAAATCAAACATTGGAACAATACCTCCGCATCTATTGCAATTATCAACAGGACAACTGGAAATCCCTTCTCCCGATCACAGAATTTGCCTACAATAACTCTCCGAACGCAACTACTGGTGTATCTCCTTTTTTTGCCAACAAAGGCTATAATCCAAATCTCACTGTACATTCCGAACGAGATTTGGCTTCTGTCCGTGCTCAAGAATTTATTACCGACCTCGACAAATTACATCAAGAACTTCAAAAAGCTATTTCTTCTGCACAGGAATATTATCAACGTTCCACGGACAAAAACAGGATCCTGCCTCCTAATTTTAAAATCGGTGATCAGGTTTTTGTAAAAGCTCAATTCTTCCGTACTACCCGACCTTCTAAAAAACTCGCTGAGAAATTCTTAGGCCCTTTTGAAATTATAGCACAAGCCGGTTCACTCTCATAGACTCTCCGACTTCCCGATAGTATGCGAGCAGTTCATCCCGTTTTCCACGTTTCCATGTTAGAACCCTGTGTTCCTAACAAAATCCCAGAACATATTCAACCTCCATCCCCTCCGGTCATCATTGATGGAGAACCCCCACCCGAATTTGAAGTTTCCGAAATTTTGGACTCTAAAATCAACAATCGCCGACGTACTTGTAAATTGCTCTATTTAGTTAAATGGGCAGGTTATGAAGGTACCGATGAGGAAACTTCATGGATATTGGCCACGGAACTCGGACACGCTATGGAAATTGTTACTGATTTCCACACAGCTTACCCAAACAAACCCGGACCCTTATCATCACTCTGACTCTTCCGTTTTTTCTTTCTGTTCAGTTTCCGACACTTCCACTATTTCCGATATCACACTCGTTTTTTGAAATCATACAAGTCAAATTTATTTTCATCTATTTTAAAGTTTCTGACACCCCAAATCCTCCTTCCATTTCCACTCCCATATCATCCGCAATCTCCGCACTCTCCACCATATCCTGTACCTCTTCATCTTCACTTTCCGGTCCTTTCCCTGACTCCCATCTCTTTTTGACATATTCCGCCAACAGATCGTTAGGCTGTTCCCTTGCCTTATCGGAAAATCTCTTGAAAACTGCGATCACACCGATGCTAACCATTACCTTCTCCAGGAATTTGTTTTGTCTCCGGAAATTTCAGACCAACGAACAGAAACCTTTTTCCTGGATCTCATTATGGCGATCTAGAGTATCCCGCATTTTCATAACCTCTGTCCCGATAAAGACTAACATGTCAATGGTGTCCTTGAGGAGCTCCATGCCCGTACTATCCGTTTTCAGTACCTCAGTTTCCGCAGCTTTGGCAGCTCCTGAACTTTCCGCGTTGTTAGTTCTCTGAGGCTTCTCACCTTTTGGAACCCGTTTCGAGGCAAGAGTGCACGGAAGTTTAAGAACCATGCAGGGATAGCAAGTTCCGCCCCATTTTACCTTCTGTTTCCAACACGTCATACTCTGTATGGAACATTGATAACACAGATTTTCATGGACCACTTCCATCCGTTCCGGAGCGTTGACCTTTGGCTTCTGTTTCGGAAGTTAATCAATTACTGATCCTTTTGTAGATGCACTTACTTTAGGACTTGAAGGTCCAGCTTCTCCCTCTACCTCCACCTCTACGGCCTTTCACTGTACCCAATAATTATCGGTTGAAACCATGGAAATTATGGATATCACTTACTTTTCCCTCCCTTATCTCCTCACGTTTTTTTGCTGCTTCTGACTCCCGCTGTAACCTTTCCACCTCTTCCTTCCTTTTCTGAGCCTCCGCCTTTGCCCGCTCCAACTCCCATTTTTCCGCCTCTTCCGCATCTTTCAACTCCTGTATCAATGCCTTTTCCTCCTCCTCCTGTCGTCGCTTCAACTCCTCCATCCTTTGTCGTTTTTGTTGAAGTTCTGCAACTTTCGACATTTTCTGAAGCATGGCAATTTTGGTATCTGAATCTTCCGGGGTAGTGATGAACAGTGGCCGATGTATCAACATACAAGTTGTGGATGAAGAAACAAAAACGTTAATTCGAATATTTGGAGGTTTTTATACTCAGAACATCAGCCGAAACTCTCACCTCCAGAATTGCGTAAATTTCACGACACATAATAATCAGCCATCGCTTCAATCACTTTAGTACCTAATCGCCTCTATGGGATTTCGGCCTAACAGGGGGGTACTGTTACGACCCGTTCCCGGATGTTTCAATATCTGACTTCCGATCCCCAACTACGGAACATCATGGTTACTGTATCATCCGCATTATTCCCTTGTTCCGCATTTGGTAATTTGTCCATTGACAAGTATTCACTCATTTGTTTGTTGTATTCCCGTTTCAGAATATTGTCTCCCTAATGTGTCTTATTGTATTTCCGTTTTAAGAACATTTCTGTTTCCGTCTTATTATGGTCTCAGTTTGTAGTACAATAACGAGTAGACTTATATTAGTTTCCGCGAATTTGTACTTTACCTTAGATCTGATATCGACTTAGTTTCTTATTCCTTCTCCTGTCTTTCTGTACGCTCGATATTCGGAACTCTTCGGAACTCTGAATATCCGTATCTTCCATTGTAAGTCTCACCTCTGAAATTAAGGACTTTGAGCATTTGTGTAGAGGTGCAGCACATAAGCTGAAGCTGACGTCCTGACCCTATCCGATAGTTCCTGACTTCCCGGTGACTTTCCGATAGTTTCGGAATAAGTTCCCAACACGGCACTTAACAGTAAAATGATGATGAAAAAACTACTATACACATTTATCCTAATTATCTAAGGAAACAGATACTAAATATTAAAGGTCCATTGTGGTAAGCCTCACCAGGCTTACAGTTATGCATTGAATTCAACTTAATTTGCCTTATTGCACTTATTTCATTACATGTTTCTTACTTAATCTAAGAACCCTAAACCAGGATCAGTGTTAAGCATAGTTCTAAGTGCAGAAAAGTGTCAGAAGGGAAGGAGGGAGAGATGAAGCAATCTTTAGCCTCACATTCTGTTTGTGTTTGGTTATAGATTGGTCATATGAATGGCTGTCTTAGTGACTGTTTTAATGACTTCACTGTTACATTGTTAAGGTGTTAAGAACAATGGGAAATTAAGCAGAAGATCGGGAGGTCCATAGCGCTTAATCAGAGGGTCCAGTTCCAAGACAATTGATGCTTGGCTTCAACTTATATGTTGCATCCTCACATAAACTGTCTGGGTGCTCCAGTATATCAGAAACAAGCAAGCTTAGCTGATAACCAGAGGGCTGGAGTCTAAGGCTGAAAATGATTAGAGTCTCAAACTTGCCAAAGATTAGAGTATGAGATACTAATAATAGAATGGGAGAATACATAAGTCAATATTTGGACTGAGGAATAGTATAATACAGGTAGAGACTTTATACTAAGCTAGTACAACATGGCAGAGTTCCAAAATGGGATTACAAAGAGTGATAGAAGAGTGAGATGGAACAAACAAGTGACAAATCAAAGTATGAGTAGACAGAAAGAATAGGAGTGTAGAAAAAGCAAATCACACAAGTAAATGATACAAGGAAATAGCTCGAGTATGAGTCATTAGGACACCATCATCAGGGATACTGATGTTGGAGGCACCCAATAGTGGATTATGTTAGAATCCCAGTCATTCAGCCCCCTGCAACCTTGTTTTACCCTCCTCACCCTCCAGTGTCCTGCTATTGGTACCCCTGACCATGGTGTCACTGCCTACAGTGTCCCAACTGTAATTTGATCCTTATCCCTTTCCATGCTTCTTTCAACCTGTCACTACTTCTTGCTTCCTTGATTGGACCTCCACTCATCTATTACACCTTTGTATAAAGTTCCTACCATGTATGCTACTATTCTTCAGTTCTAATATCAACTTAGATTATCCCCATTTAGTCTTCAGCCACTTTACTCCCTCTCTAATACCCTTGAAGATGTTGTCAGCAAGCTGCAACCCTTTACCCCATAATCTTAGTACTTCAGCCCTCTGGTTAAGTGAGCTAAGTGTTGTCTTTAGATCTTATTGTACTATCTTCTCTGTTTGAAATACTGGAGCACCTTAACAGTGTGTATGAGGTGTTAAGCTCGTGGCTCACAAGTGGGTTTCCAGAGAAACCCATGGAAGTTCCAGGAAGGACATGGCTTCAGCTTATGTGCTGTGCCCTTGTAGATTGCAGTGTCCAATTTCAAACAGGACTGAACGGGAAACCTGTGGGTTCTGAGGATTTCTGGTTGTAACAGTATCCTCCCTTTGAGGCTGAGTTTGTTGGTTACACTTATGTGTCAAAACGTTGGGTGATCTGGAAGGTAAAGTTCAAAAGTGAACTGCCTATAAGAAATTGAAAATATTCAATTTTCTTTTTCTTCTAATACCCCATCTCATCACTATGGAGGATAACCCAAAACTTTAAAAACAATTTATTCAATAAAGTATATACATTCATATTGTTTGTTGTAGAATTAATATTTAATCAAATTCAGTTGATTAGGTATCACTCTGAAGAATGCAAAAATATTAATATTTATCCTATATCTGACAAAATTTAGTCAAACAATCATCTGTAGATTATTCTTTTGGAATAAATTGGACAATGGGGATTGGTACCCCAGATAGTTCTGGTTAACTCTCTAAACCAAAATTTAAATTATATGAAATATATTTGAAAGTTTGCTTGTATACAAGAGAATACATCATAACCCAAAGATTAAGTCATAACCCAAATATTAAGTCATAACCCAAATAATCTTGTTTAACCCAAAGATATTTCAGGTAATTAAATATAAACTCATAGAATAAGTTGTCATGGCCAGAAGGAATAGTCTCACTTAAAAAATATGAGGATTATTCAGTAAAATTTTGTATATTCAATAAAGTATGACCCTATGGGACCAAAACCAACACCTCGCAAACCATCCCATATTGCCGGGTCATCCATGGGGTCCACCTACTGAGCACCTCTATCCCCTGCTCAATTACTTGAGCAATGTGAAGAACAATGGCATCAATGAGATGAGGCCACACATAAAGTGAGAGAGGAGGAGGAGCTGGATAGGAAGATCCAGGCAGTGTTGACCACAGAGAAGGAGGCTGTGGAGGTGGGGGAGAAGAGGAAGAGAGAAGAAGAGGAGGTGGCTTTAAAAGCTGCAGCAGATGCAGAAGCCGCTCAGGTTGCTGTGGAATGTGCCAAGGTGTCCACAGTGGCCACGGGAAAAGTCAGTATTCTCGATATCAATTCTTACTGACATATTTTAAACAGTGCAAAGTGGCTGAGGTGGAATCAGAGTCTGAGGGTGATACAGGGAGTCCTCAAAAAGTAAGTGGGTCATCCACAGAGAATGTCATTACTAATGGTCCTTGGATAGAAGACCTGGAAAAATGCCCCAACCTGTCTGAGCACCAAAAACATCCTGCAGTGTTCTGGTTGTAATGACTGGAACACTGATTGCTTCCAAAAATCTGGCTGGGGCCCAGGCTGCTGGCCCTGTGTGCACTTGAAAGCCAGGTGCTCACTGGTACAGGAAGCATCTGGGTCCAGGGTCCAGGAAGCCGTGGGTACCATGGAAAAGGTGGGGTTGTCAGAGGAGGTAATGGGATGGATTGTGGTGGCCATAGAGGCCCAGAACGACTTGATGGAAGAGACCAATGGTCTCTTACAAGAGTTAGTGGGTGGCCTTGCAATGTTCCGTGGATATTTCCACAAGTATATGCAAGGTGAAAAGGCCTATGACCCAGCCAAGGAAGTGGAGTCTGAGGGGTCCGAGGAAGTGGAGGGTGTGGATGTTCAGGAGTTGAGAGGACTCCATGAAGAGTTTGTTAGAGCGAGAAAACAGAAAAGCCTGCCTATAGAAGTAGAAGACTAAATAATAAGTTTCTTATTATTATTTTTAATTTTATTATTTTAAGAAAAAATCAAAGAGCGTGAAAAGATAGAGAAAATCTGTGGGATTTCCATTAAAAGCAAATAAGACAAAGTCAAAACCTGTAAAGCAAGAGAGACATAGGGTGGCAGGGAAAAATGAAATGGGTCCAGGGTCTGCAGATAATGCGGTCAGAGCAAGGACAGTGGCCCTGGTTTGAGTGGGTAAGCCATGTGAAAATCAGTAATGATCTCCATGGCATTCCTGAGCTCTGTGGCCAAAATCCAGGAAGTTTCTTTGTTGGTGCCCTCATAGCCCACCCACTTGACCAAGTAGAGCAATTTACAAGCATGTTGATGGTTATCTATTTTTGAGTCTAAAATTTGTGAGATTTCAAACTCGGGTTCTCCATCTATAATGACTGGAGGGGGTGGAGATTGCACTCAGTCTGGAATTGTGTTAGCAGTACACAGTTCTAACATAGAGACATGAAATACTGGATGTACCACACATGTATTGTCTGGAAGCCACAGGGTCCAGGATACAGAACTGGCTTGTGCTAATATTTCAAAAGGACCTAAATATTTCTCAGTGAGTTTTTTAGATGGACAGGTAGTCCAGAAAAATTGTGCATTAACAAAAACACAATCACCAATTTTGAAATTAGGTGGCAGAATCCGGTTTCAGTCTGCTGAACGTTGATATTGTTCTTGTGCTGATATTATCGTTTTCTGGAGTTCTTGGTGGAGTTTATCAAGGTCCATTACAAATTCCTGAGCACAGGCAGAGGCAAGATTCCATTCCAGGTGCACTGTGATATTTGGATTATAACCTTTATTTGTGAAAAATGGGGAAATGCCAGTAGTTGCAGAGGGTGTGTTATTGTATGCAAATTCTGCAAGGAGTAATAGGGATTTCCAATTGTCCTGTTGATAATTACAATATACACAGAGGTATTGTTTCAGTGTGTTATGACTGGAAAACCTGCCAGACTCCAGGACCTACTCTATAGGCACCAGCACCCTTTACACACCAGTTGTCAGTTTACAGGAAAACCTGCCAGACTCCGGATGTCAGACCTGTCTGTGCTCGACCTCTGTTACTTCATGGATCAGTCACCGGAATACCTGCCAGGACCCATGTACATCATACCTGTCTATCTCTGACCTGGACCCCACTCAGAAAACCTGTCAGCTCTCTAACTGAGCCCCATTCCCATTATGGTTAAATGACCTGTCACGTTTCGGACTCTGCTCCCACCCCATTCCCATTATGGTCTAATGACCTCTCATGTTTCGGACTCTGCTCCACTCCATTCCATTCCTAACCCCAGATTTGGTGTTTACTTATCTCGTTTCATGATTACTAGTTTGGATTTCATTATTACTGGATTTGGTATGACATACATTCCACAGTCTATATAGTCTGGCAGATGTTGTACATACAATTCAGTCAGAAAATTAGCTTAGATTCCCCCCAGTAATCTCAGTACATTTTCCACTCTAATCTCCTCTTTGCTATTTACCTTATCAGGGCCCACTGGCTCCAACCTATCTATTACTTGACCTCCGACTCATCACCACCTGACCCCTCAACCTCCATGGGATTCCCACAGTTGACTCTCTGACCTTTCAACCCACCAACCACTCCCAGAGTGCCCCTGGGATTCCCATCCACCCATCTGAAATTGGATGACACGATCTTGTGAGGGTGCAGCCTATAAGCTGAAGCCAAATCCTACCAGCTTTCCTGCAGGTTTCTCCAGAAACCCTCTGATAAGCTCCATGCACACGCCTTAACACAGTGTCTGATTGACATGCTCGGTTTTTCCATCACCTTCTGGGTGATATCTGGATGTGAAGTGTAACTTCATGTCCAAGGATTTTCCGAGGGATCTAAAAAAATGAGATATGAACTCGGAACCTCTATCAGATGTTATGTGGGATGGGACTCCATGCTTGGAGAATATGTGGATAATGAAAAGCTCCACTAGTTGCACAGATGTAATGGTATCATGTGTGGGGATGAAAATACCTTGCTTGGAGATCTATCAACAATGACTAGGATGGCAGAATAGCCCTTGGAGTCCAGTAGGTATTCAATTAAATCCATAGAGATTGAATTCCACAGATGTTCCAGTACTGGAAGTTGCTTCAGAAGGCCATATGGCTTGTGACACTGTGATTTGGAGCATAAACAAGTAATGCAAGATTTACAATAGTGCTTAACAGAGTCTCGGAGTCTGGGCCAAGTATATTCTCTTCTTATTATTGATAGAGTTTTATTGAGCCCAAAATGTCCAGAGAGTGGATGATCATGTTTGTACTGGGTGATTCTGAGGCAGAGGCCACCAGAGTCTAATACATATATGCAATGGTCAAGTCTTATGAAACCATGCTGGTCTAAAGACCACTGGGGTTGTTAATGTGTGCCTTGGTTACTGAGTCTAGTGGAATTGCTGATAGGATATTTTGATGTAATTTCTCAATATCCATAATAATTATTCCATGGATGACTGGATGAATGAGGTAAGTAGCATGGACTGATGCGGTAAGTTGTGAATTTGTCAATATGGATTTCAAATTGTGTGGGTTTACTGTGGCATAGTTGTTACTCTCCTCTTTGGGATAGACGTCCCATCATCTAGTCAAAGCATCAGGTTTTCTGCCAAGGTGGCTGGGTTGAAAGTGGATGACCATATTAAAAGCAGATAAATATTTGGACCAATGGGCTTGCTGGTGGGTCAAAAGTTTTGTAGTTGAAAAATATTCCAGATTTTTGTGATCAGTTACAACATCAACCAGAATTTCCATGCCCTCCAAATAATGTCACTGTTAGGATACACACACAGGCTGGGTTTCCGGAGAAACCTGTGGGATATCCAGTAGGACTTGGCTTCAGCTTATAGGCTGCGCCCTCGCTAGATCATGTTGTCCAATTTCAAACGGACGGACGGGGATCCCGGGGAGTCCGGGCGGGGTTCGTGGGTCGTAGGTCGTAAGTTGGGGGTCGTGGGTCGTAGGTCGGGGGTCGTGGGTCGTAAGTCGAGTTGGTTGAGAGAGGTAGATGCGCCGGAGCCTGTGGGCTCCAACTAGTGCGAGCGATGTGAATCGAGTAAGGTTTTAGAGCGGAAAATATTATTAGATTCCTGGGGGGAATCTAAACTAATTTTCTGACTGGATTGTATGTACAACATCTGCCAGTTTATATAGACCATGGAGTGAATGACATACCAAATCCAGTAATGGTGAAACGAAACTAACAAAACATGAAATGGGAATAGTAAACACCAAATTGGTGTTAGGAATGGAACGGAACGGAGCGGAGTCCAAATCATGACAAAGCATAACCCATAACGGGAAACGGAGCAGGAGCGGAGTCCTAAATCGTGACAGGTCATTTGACTAAAATGGGAACGGGGCTCGATTAGAGCGGTGACGGGATTCTAAGCGGGGTCCAGTGACTGGTGCATGGGACGAAGATGGACATAGACAGAGTCGGAGTCCAGGGGAAGTCCGGTGACTGATATGTGTCGTAATGAGGTCGAACATAACAAGTCTTGACGTAACGGAGTCTGGGCGGGAAATCCTATAAACAGACGATTGGTGCTTGTAGCGCGTGGGGGCATACAGATTAGTGCCCAGAGTCCGGCGGGATTGTCCGGTCATAACAGTCACCATGATTTGAAAGCTTTGAATATTGCAAGGAGTTCCTTGTTGTGGACATTTTAATTGAGCTCTGGTCTGGTAAAAGTCTGGGACAAAAAAGCCACAGGGTGAATCTCACTGTTGGAGTCCTGGATAGACAAAAAGTGGCTAGCACATAATCTGAGGCATCCATTTCAACAATGAGTGGGAGGCCCAGTTTCCAATGTGAAAGGATTGGGGCTGATGAAAAGGAATCTTTTAAAAGATTGAAAGAGGTACGACACTTATCATTGAAATTCCACAGGACATCCTTACAAGTAAGACAAGTAAGGGGAACCATGATTTCGGAATATCCATGGATAAACCACTAGTAAAAATTGGTGAATCTGAGAAAAGATTGTATATCTTTAACTTTTCTGGGTTCTGGCCAATTGTTAATAACTTGTACTTTAGCTTCATCCATGCAGAGCCTGTCAGGTCCCATTATGAAACCCAGATACTCCACAGAGTCCATGTCAAAAGTACATTTTTTACCATTAGCAAAAAGACCATGTTGTCAGAGTCTCCAGAGAACTTCACGGACTTGTTTATTGTGTGTTGCAGAGTCCTCAGAGTAGATAAGAATGTTGTCCAAATAAACAATGACAGATACATCAAGCATGTCAGAAAAAACATCACTAATAAAACATTGAAAAACAGATGGAGCATTGGTTAGTCTGAAGGGCATTACCAACCATTCAAAAGCTCCATAATGGGTCTGGAATGTGGTTTTCCACTCATCTCCCTCGGCAATCCAGACCAAGTGGTAGGCATGTTTAAGGTACTTTGGTATAGATCTGGGCATTCTGTGGAGCATCAAGTAGATCGGAAATAAGTGGGAACAGATACTTACATATCTTTCCAGGTGACAGTGTTGAGTCTGTGGAAATTGATGCATAGTCATAGGGATCCATCCTTTTTTTTGACAAAGAGAATGGGTGCTCCAAAAGGAGACTTTGATGGCCAGATAAAACCTATGGACAAATTTTCATCCAGGAAATCCCGAATAGTGGAGAGTTCCATGGAGGATAGTGGGTAAATATGTCCAAAGGGTGGCTGGGCCCCATCTTCAAGATCAATTTTTAGGTCATACTGTCTGTGGGGCAGAAGCCAGTCAGCTTTACACTTGCTGAAAACATCCGCGAAGTCATGAAATTTCTCTGGAATGCCTTCAAGGTCTGCGATGTGCCCAGATTCCAGAGTCGCAAAATGTCCAGTTGCTTCATCAACCTTTAGGTTGATTGTGAATGCCTGGGATCTGTCCAATTTTGTAGCCCTAATAAAAGCTGCTGCATTAATGAGGGAAATGGATGGGACTACCATGGGTTCTGGGAAAGCCAAAGATGCCGTAGAGGCCATGGGTGCCATGAAGGCCAGGGACGATACAGTTATATTGGGTGCCATGGGCGTCCAGAAAGTAATACCACCTGATACCCAATCAATCAATGGATTGTATTGGGTTAGCCAGTTGTGTCCTAGGATGAACGAGCAGCTAGAGTCTAACTGCATCACATAGAAAGTGACTGTCTGAGAAGTTCCGCATGGGAACTGTGTCACAACCATCACAAGTCACAACATTGTCACAAACAATCAAAGGTAATATTTGACAACTCTTTGACACATCGAATTTGACTCAACAAACCCAAACATTATTTGACAATATCGAATCTCTTTCAACATGTCTCATTTCAACATGTCTCATTTCGATGTCATGTATGATTTCATTATTAGTTCATAACATAGTCATAATGATATGAAGAAAAGCATAAAAGGGCTACGAAAGGAGCAAGGGAAGTCAGTTGAAATATCTGTAAATTAGTGATACTAGTAATTCTAACTTGTCATAACTTCTTCAACAAATACTTCCGTGAGTTCTCGTGACTGGTAATAGCCTCTTACTTCATCGACAGGGTGAATATATACTTCGTCAAACGAGGCTTTCGAGTTCGATTAGTAGAATATTATTCAACTTTATTGAAGAATAATCGATTTGTGACAAACTGGATAGGTAGGTCACAAGCTTGGGTGATAACCAAATTGCTTGAACCATCAAAAAGTCAGAGTCCAACCATATTAATCAAGTAAGTTGACAACAGATTTTTTCAAGTAAATTCAATATCTACAAAACAGTGATCAAGAAGTGCAGAACAAATGGAGTCCATGATCATATCAAAAGTGAGTTTTACAAATAATGAGTCAGAATTCAAAAGAGTGGATGTGTTAAGATAGATGAACTCAACAATGTGTGGAGAGTTAATGCAACCCTCAACCCATGTGGAGTCCAGAGGGTTGCTTACCCTTTTTTTGAGTCAGAAGCCGGTTTTTCCTTCGACAGTGACTCTGTGGAGGAACTATTGGCTGCACGACCCTTGGCAGAGTTTGCTTTCACTACTGGGCATTCCAGGAGTTGATGACTGGGTTTTCCACACAAAAGACAAAGGTTATTGTCCATATGGGAGGATATCTGAAAACTATTAAGTATACCAAATTCTAATATACTCTAAAGGTCATTTAAACATCTGGGATGTGATTCAAACATAATTTGGTTTTTAAAACTTTCAAAAAGTTTTAAACTCTCTCATACATTACAAACTAAAGAATCTTTCCGGACACGCGTAGACAATGAAAAAAATTAGTAGTTTGAAACACTAATACTTTTAAAAAATAGATACCTTTAGATAGTTCATTCTATGCATATGTATATCATTGGCACCTCTAAATACATATGTATTACTTCGGAATGGATCTGTCAATCTAAACAGATTTCTACTTGATTCAACATACCCAGAATATATAGGGTTTTACTTAATAAAGACAGCTGTGGTATGAAAAATTTCCAATAATATTTTACATATTTTACATGGAAATAACTTCATTACAACTTTTAAAAAACAAAGTACTAATAAAAGTATTAGTAGGCATCTGTAAAAGGAAGGAAATTATATACAATGGAATTTGTTAAATAACTATGGGTTGTATAAAATGTAATATGGAGAACTATTTCTGATGGTTGTTTTTTGATGATATAATTGTTTCAGAATAGATATCACTATTTAAAGATGGAGTTTTGTAAAAATAAGACTTTTATTAGTAAATATTTGAGATTATATTAATTATAAACACCCTCCATGACGCTGTCTTTCTTGTGGGGTCAACTTGCCATCAGGTCCAAGTTTGCCTGTAAGGTTGGGTTTTCTGGCAGATTTTCCAGATTGCTGACCTTTGGTATTCCCAGAGTTGTAGTTGTTGTAGTTGTTGTTGTTGGAAGACTTCTTGTCATTCTTCCAGTCAGATTGCGTGGGGTTAGAGTTGCTGGTCAATGGGTTGTTGTTGGTTTTGTTCACCGTGGACTTATTGGATTTGTCCATGGGAGTCTCATGGGGTACTTCTGCTTGACATTCCCAATAATGTGTGTCTTCATTCTGAGCTTTGAGATGCATCTGAGCTAATGTCTTAGGTTTACCATCCTCGCCTTTCGAGACTTCATCCTTGAGGTGGGAAGGCAGGCCAGAATAAAATTGATGTCAGAGTGCTGGATCGCCCCACTGACAATGTGTGGCCAAATTATTGAATTGGACAATATAGTCTGTGATCCACTGGTTGTCCTTCATTCAAAGATTAGTGAGGTTGTTCTCGGCTTCTACGGTCAGGTCGTAAGGGCCAAAATTCATTTCAAGTTCTTCAACAAATGCATTCCAGTCTTCAAGCCAGACTGGGTCTTCCTCAGTAAGTCCACTAAAAGCTGGTTCGAACCATTTCAATGTGGAACCCGACAGATAGGAGAGTGTGTAGTTGACTTTTCAGGAGTCCATGGGAAATGTGGCGGGTCAATTGGGGAAATTGAAGCGGCATTGCATGAGGAAGGTGGAGAGTTTGTTGGGGTTGGAACCTGTGAAGGGTTCCGGGGCATTGACCTTTGACTGTGAAGGTTCCTGTTCTTTCTTCTTTCATTCTTCAAGCAGGTGATTCATACATAAATTTATCTATAGTACCAGCTAAAACTTCAGAAGTGGGATCCTCAATGTGTGGTCATTCCATAGTTGGGGGGTTTTTGACACCTTTGCCCTTGTCAGGGGCTGTGGACTCATCCCTGTGTTCAGAGCCATCCAGATTCTCCAGTACTTCTTTGATGTGAGATTTGTCCATGGTGTCTGGGTTTTGTCTAGGTGTCTGGGTCTGGGTGGTGTACATGCCAAATGGTGACCAAAGTCCCAAGGACTCCAGTGGTTCTGATGGTTTTTTTCTTGGTGGTATGATGAAAACAATCTATGAGGTGCAATCAGAATATACTGTTAAGCTCACAGCTTATGGGTGGGTTTCCAGAGAAACCCATGGAAGTTCCAGGAAGGATGCAGCTTCAGCTTATGTGCTGCACCCTTGTAGATTGTGGTGTTCAATTTCAAACAGGAGTGAACAGGAAACCCATGGGTTCTGAGGATATGTATATGAGTAGATGCTAAGTCGATATTCTGATTGGATTGTAATGTACAGATAGCTACTTGCCTATATAGATTGGTAGACTATTGTACTACTTATTCAAACATACAAAAGGACATATTAGGAATACAACAAAACAATAAACCAGATTACAAACTAAACAGGAACAAGGGACAAACTAAAACCAGATGTCAACCGGCAAAGCCAGATTGAGAACAGTCAGATCCAGAATGTCTGGGCAGAGTCCAGTGTGTCATTAGTGCATTACAATGAGTCAGGCACATATATGCTGTAAGCTGGTGCCCAGAGGCCAGCAGGTTTTCCAGTCATAACATGAGGGGACACATAAGTTGAAGCCAAGCTCCACCTGCTTTATAGAGTTGGACCTCCTGACAGTATGATCTCTATCATTGGCCCCCTGACATAGAGCCAGCTTTTACCCCCTTTGTTTAGATCTTAATAGGTTGCCAGAAAGATGATACTGCAAGGAGGATTCCAAAATGATAATTCCTAACAAGTGGAGTACAGGTAGAGGCTTTATACTGACTAAGTATAAAACAGAATGATGTGGAACATGGTGGGGTTCCAAAACAGAATTATGATGAGTGACCAAAGAGTGAAATGGAACAAACAAGTAATGGATGTTAGGATCTGTATCATTTGGACCTCTGCGACTTGGTTTTACCCTCATAACCCCCTGGTACCCCACTATCAGTACCCCCAACCACAGTGTCATCACCTGCAGCACCCTGACACCTGTCTTTCTATAGATTACCTTTTTGGTCATTCTGTCCCAATGCTTTCCCATCACCCATTCTATGTGTAAATGTTATTTGCTACCTCATAACCTTTAGAATACTTGTGTTTCATCACATTTAGTTTTAGTTTGATCCTTGTTCTTTTCCCCACTTCCCTTGACTGTCATGACTCTTGCTTCCTTGATTGGCCTTCTGATCATCTGTTATACTTTTGCAGAAGAACCCTATTATGTATGCTATAGTTCTTCAGTTCTAATATTGACTTAGATTACCCACTCCTTGTTTAAAGCCCTTTACTTTCTCCTAATCCTCTTGAAGACATTATCAGCTAGCTGTGACTCTTATCTCTATGACCCTTAGCATTTTGGCCTTCTGGTTGATGCAGTGAAGTATGGTCTTCACTCCAATTTGTATTATTTGCTCTTCTCAAAATACCAGAGCACCCTAACAGTTCATGTGAAGGTGCAACAAATATGTAAGTTGAAACCAAGCTCCAGTTGTTTTGTAGAACTGGACCTCCTGGTTAAGTACAAAATACCCTTGAAGCCTGGCAACACTTCCCCTTTGTCTTTAGACCTTAGATATTAACAATGGATCAAAGTATGAGTAGATAGAAACAATAGGAATGTAGAAAAGGCAATAACACTGTAAGACTAGTATCTGCTGCAGGTGCAGACAGACACTAGAATGAGTGATGGGGAATAAACCACTACTGTATTATAATCCACATGTACAGAATATATACAAGTGGAGAACAATGGGAATGAGAACAATAGGAGTGAGAACAAGGGAAGTGGAACAATGGGATCAAATATTACCAAATCGCAGTGTAGGGAGTGTCACTCCCTAACACAAATGGAATGATACAATAAATAGTGGAGAGCCATCAAAAGGAAATGGAAGAGTGTGGCCCAAAAATGAAATAGCTTGAATATGAGTTGTCAGGACACCAGTGTTGGAGGTACCAAATGGCAGGATGCCACAATGGTGAATATGGCAAGTGAAATGATAGTTTCTAACATGCATGCAGGTTATTAGGTCCTATTCCTAATAACTTACAATGTATGGACCTCCCAGTCCTCCACCTAGTCCTCTTGGTCTCCTGACACCTTAACAAGTACCTATGAAAGGGAATGATGTCAGTAAAATCAGGAATTTGGGAATATCTACACCCTTCCCTACACTACCTAGGTATGTAGTAAGCTTTTATCACAGTGCTGGGGTCCCAATTTTCAATCTCAGAATATGTTCTAAAATTCATGGAATATATAAAATATCCCTGAGAATGAGAATATTCAAGCGAGCTCTCCTATATGGCTCTAGACAATATATACGGCATACTTACTGATCTTTCTATTTTCCTGATGAAGCAACTAAAAAGGCTCATGAGCGCAGAACAACACATATCACCTTACGGACAGTCTCCGCCGACTGCAGATGCTTGCATGCATAGGAAAGGGAAGATGATGAGGATTGAGATAGTCTGAACTGCATTTTCGTTTTGCTGGGGGGAGAACCTGTAGCGGCCATTTTATATAAACTAGTTGAGGTACATATGACAGCGCGCAGTTTCTATTCGACAAAGGTTTACTTGGAATCAGTTGTAGCAATGACCACTTGACCAAATGACTTTGAAGTTGTGTGACCCGAGAGGTATTATATGTTATGAGAACAAACGATATCATGTCATGTGATGCTTATTGCAATATAAGTTGTATTCAACTGACATCTATTGCCAAATGCAAAAGGGAACGCTGATGGCTGTGTATCCGGCTGATTCTCCGTTATACTCATCGTTGACTAGACAGTAACTAGTAAACACAACTGTAAAGTCGAACGTAGTGTTTACAATTCGTACAGGCGATTGCCCACTTGCGCGCAGCCTGGCAGTCCTCGGAAGGATCCATCTGGCATAAAATATAAAAGAACGTTCGCTAAGGCTTGAAATGCCGCCAATCATGCTCGTAATTCACTGACAATGCCTCTAATTAACCACATGCAAACGTCTCGTTTCCAAAAAAAAATTCAAGAAGTACAAATTACCATGCTCGAGCTCCAGTAGTTCCCCGGCAACTGCATGGCACTTAATCCTCAATCTCTGCATATATAAGGCGTTTTATGATCTCTGAACGGGGCGTGATTCGACATACGAAGTCTTCAGGGTGTCTGTAACAGAATAAGAAACAGAGTCTATTGAGGATATACTCAAAAGTGATAAGTATTGGGGGCGTACGACGTGAAGCCTGACGTGAACGCCTCCTTAATAGGGATTGGGTTTCCATTAATGTCTTCTGCCGGGGAAATACTGAACGCCTTCAATATCGAGGCAATAGCGATAAAAACCGAATTATCGGCCATATATCTTCCTGGACAGATTCTAAACGGCCAGTTGTCAGTTGTCGCCGTCAGCCTAAGTGCTGGCTCACCGTCTGCCGAATCCAAAGGCCGCAGTGGGCTCCTTCACACCAGGCCTAAGGAAGCGTTCAGGGATGAACTTATGAGTATCTGGCCCATAATCTTTCTCGTCATGAAGGATGTGCCTAGGAAATTTCAGTTAAAGGGTGGAAGAATGCACTTATTTCCTACCATATATTTCCCACAATTATAGAGCCCTTAGGTATAAAGAATTCGCCATATATATCATCTTGTGTAACAGCGTGCCCAACACCCATGGGTACAACCGGGTGCCAACGATAAACTTCCTTCATAATTAACTCGATATACGGCAAGCTTTCGCGATCTCCGAAGTCTGGCAGGCGATGGAGTCCAATAACTCTATCTAATTCCTGCTGAGCCTTACGTTGTACCTCAGGATAGCATACCATAGCGAGGATGAAGGTATGCAGAGCAGATACCGTCTGTGTGAGGCATTATGGTGAGTAATACACCTATTGTAGTGAATGAATGTGTTGTTACTGTCTCTGAGCCTCCAAGGTATACGGTCGACCCTGTGCTTCGTATAATATCTTCTTCACCAATTGGTTTGTTTGACATGTGATGCAGCTCCGCCAGCAAAGATGCAGTGAATGATGGGGTCTCATTTCCCATCTCCTATAGATGTGTTGTAAACAATATGCATACCTTTCATGAATGATTTGTCACCATTGCTCTCTTGACTGCTTGAAACGGTTCTATAGACATATCAGTCGTTGCTTTGCGCCATAGGGCAGCCCTTCTCTTAAACCCTGCCCCAGGGAACCATGCAGGAACATACTTCACTAGTACAAAACGAGGAGGATATTGATGAATTATAATAACACCGTGACTGACTCACGTATTGGCATACTATCGACTAGGAACGTTCCAAAATTCCCTGCGACCGTCATCCCGTGCATTGCCAATTTAGCTGTAATTATATAACGGTCGTTTTTAGGGGCTACTTTAATTCCATAGATGATCTGATAACTGTAAGCCTAAGGAAAACCTTAAAACCACTTCTTACCTCCATTATAATCGCTCCTGCAGTGTGACGAAGATGCTCCACGAATTCAGTTGGAGTTTCACAAAATTGCTGGAGCAGTTTCCTAAAGCGCTATAAGGATTGAACTCTATAGGGTCTCTTTCTCGAAGTATACCGTGTCTGGCTACGTTGGATGGGATGATATTTGGCTGCTGCAGTGGGATGGAATTTCTTATGCATGAGTTTGCGATGTCGCCGCCACAGGTTTCCATAACGCATAAATGCAAAATTCCAGTCAAATCCCATTCTATTGACCTTTAGCATCAATACCAAGGGGAGGTCACAACATATTGAAAGCTGTACAGATCATTAAGCATAGGCAATCTACCGCGGTCGGAGTATATTGAGGATGATTTCTCAAATAGATCGTAGGCGACTTTGGAAGAATTCACGACGATCATGTCATGTCCCAGAACATTGATGTAATACAGATCACCTGGCCGTCGACAGAGTAATAAGATGAATAAGACCTTTTAAACATATTGTTGCTACTTTAACGGACCATAGATCTTTGCCCAGTTTGAGAATGCTATCCATTCCTGTTGAGTTGGCATGTTAATTCCATGCCCAAAGATCGATTTCGCACGGGGCCCGGGTGGCAAACGAAATCCTGGAAAATCCCAAATGGATTATCGGGACAATGCTTTTTTAGAGAAAACCCACTACGTGCCTTTGGGAATTCGCCTATGTCTCCAAACGGACGAGCGGGAAGCTAGTACCAGAAGGAAGAGAAATACCACGAAGGCTGACTCCAGAGTCAGACTTGTGGTGGTGTAAGTCATGCTACAGGGAACTAAAGCGTGTGTGAAGGCATTTGGCCGTTGCGCTACTTATGATCCCGAGCGAACAGACGCTTTCCAACCGCAGGAATCAATGATCCTCAAAGGAACATGGCTAATGGCAGTGAGTTAACCCCATAGAAGACGTACGGTTATGTAGCTATTTACTACTAAAGTGGGGAAAGGGTTCGACATGTTTGTCTTCATTCTGCCGCTTCTCGGGAGCTACACTTGGAGACAATATTTCCCAGAATGTTCACCTGTCCAAGGCCAGGGCCAACCAAGTGCCTCATTTCCACACCTCTCGGAATTTGAGAGACCGCGGTCGGGCAATTGAATGGACGCTCGGACTTGGAGCTCCAATACACGTTATCCGTGCATTAGCTATTGTTGGTACGCTGAAATTGAAATTATCGGATGGCGATGCATGAGCTCCTACGATTACCAATCACAGCGAGAAAGCTCTCTTAAAACAACACACTGCTGCGGGCTCATATTCGCCGCCCTGTCATGCAGAATGGTCTTGTGATCACATTCTCCTGAGGACCCCGGATTCAGCCTGGCAGGAAACTAATATGAGTATATACAATTAGCTATGACCTCATATCTCGTTTTGTGTCTGTATAGATTCAACTGGTTCACATCATGTGATAGTTATTATTAGATAGTTCCTGAGCAGATAGTCCTACAGACCAGTGCACAGACCACTTAGTACAGTATATAGTTAGTCCAGTTGAGGGGTAGAAACCTCAACTGGAAGCCCAGCTATATCACCGGTTTATATTCTACACCGCTCTATCTAAGTTACTTAGTACCTAGATAGAGAGTCTCATACTGTGGTTCCCCGGCTTGCAGTTTATCCTAATAGAAACCACACAGAAAATACTTTGAGATTCAAGCTGTTAACATGCTTGTGATCACTTTCAATATACAGACAATGCCCTTAATAATGAGAAACGTTGCTATCACCAAAATACATATTACACTTGTGTGAGAAGGGATAGGTTTCAATTTTCCAAATTACTTTCCAATGATCGATGTCCACGAGAGTACCACAAGTAGACAGATTCTTCCAAGAAAGTACATACAGACATAAAATTGTATTTAGCTCTAGTAATCCGCGGGCAACTGCATGGCACTCAATCTTCCACCTTTGCATATATAAGACGTTCCATGATTTCTGAACGTGCCGTAATTTGACATTGGAAGGTCTCAGGGTGCCTGTAATAAAGGTAAAACGTAGATTTTATTAGGGATATACTCCAGAGTGATAAGTCTGTTGGGCATACGTCATGAAGCCTGATGTGAACGCCTCCTTAATAGGGATTGGGTTTCCATTAGTGTCTTCTGCTGGGGTAATATTGAATGCCTTCAGGATCGAAGCAATAGCGATAAAGATTGAATTATCGGCCATGTATCTTCCTGGACAGATTCTAAATGGACAGTTGTCGATGGTTGCAGTCGGCTCAAGTACTAACTCACCGTCTGCCGAACCCGAATGTCGCAGTGGGGTCCTTCATACCCGGCTGCAGGAAACGTTCAGGGATAAACTTATGAGTGTCTGGCCCATAATTGTTTTCGTCATGAAAGATGTGCCTGGGAAATATTAGCCAAAGACACGAAGAGCGCATTTGGTTGCTCACCAGATATTTCCTAGCATTATAGAGCCTTTGGGTATAAAAAACCCGCCATACGAATCATCTCGTGTAACAACGTGCGGAACCATTGGTACAACCGGCTGCCAACGATAGACCTCTTTGACAATTAACCCGATGTATGGTAAATTTTCACGGTCTCCAAACTCTGGCAGACGATGCGCTCCAATAACCCTATCTAGTTCCTCCTGTGCCTTACGTTGTACCTCGGGATAGCATGCCATGGCGAGTATGAAAGTATGCAGAACAGACACAAGCTGTCAGAAGTACAAGGGGTGAATAAAACATATCATATAATGATGACAAAAAATGGAATATCACGGTGTCTGATCCTGCGGCATATGCAGACGACCCTGCACCCCGTATAACATCCTCCTCATTAGCGGGTTTTTCAGGCATACGAGACAGTTCCTCCAATAACGATGAAGTGAATGACGGCAGAGCATTTCCATTTGCCTGAAAATTTAATTGTAACATTTATAGTGTTACTAGATGATTCCTCACCATTGCATTCTTCACTGCTTGAAATGGCACTACAGACATAGCGGTGGTCGCTTTCCGCCAAACAGCAGCCTTTCTCTTAAAGCTTGCGCCAGGGAACCACGAAGGAACATATTTTACTGTAGTAAATATTAGTCAAGATCGATGAATCATAGTGCGACTCACAGACTGGCAAAAAATCAACCAAGAAAGCTCCAAAGTTGCCGGCAATGGTCATCCCGGACATGCCCGATTCTGCCGTTGCTATATAATAATCGTTCTTCGGTGCTACTTTTATCCCGTAAATGATCTGAAGAGAACAGTAAGTCCACCGGGAGACACGCATATTATGTACCCACTTCCATTATAATTGCCCCGGCTGTATGACGGAAATGCTCTGTGAACTCCTTGGGAGTTTCATAAAGCCGCCGAAGCATCTCCCTAGAAGAAGTGATGTGAATATCGATATCTTGAGTTCAATCCTTTTAATTTACCCACCGTGTTTGTCTGTGTTGAATGGGGTGATATTCGGCTGCAGCGGCGGGATGAAATTTGTGGTGAAAGATTCTGCGATGGCGCCGCCACCAATTTCCATAAGGCATAAAAGCAAAATGCCAATCAAACCCTATCCTGTGAAGTCGTTTCAGAATGCCGAGAACATCATAAAAACAAATCAGGGGTTAAATTACAAATCGACAACCATGGGGAATTTGCATCTGTCGGAGTATATTGAGGAGGCTTTCTCAAATAGGTCGTATGCAACTTCAGGAGAGTTGACGAAAATCATGTTATAACCCAGAACATTGACGTAACACAGGCTACCTGTGCAGCATGACGAGCAAAACCCAGCTCTTTGTAGCACACCAACATACCATAGGTCTTCGCCCAGTCTGAGAATGTTGTCCATTCCTGTTCAGTCGGCATATTTGCGACATGTCCAAACACCGAGTTCGCTGGAGGTCCAGGTGGCAAACGCAATCCTATACATTATAGGCGTTGGCGGATAAGACATACCCTTCCACAAATCGACATTACCTTTTGGAATCGGCTTTTTTCTCCATACAGCCAGGCGGACGACCAAAGCCAGGAGCAGAATGAGGCTCAAGTGACGTATATCCAGACCTAATATGTTCGTAATGTAACTCATCCTGGGGGACGATTACAGCGTTTGTGAACACAACCCCGCCTTATTACTTAAGGGACCAGATAAGATACGTACAACCCTTAGAGCCGGTTGACGAACCAATGGCCACTGGTGAACATAAACTTCCATCCACCGGAAACAGCCCTAGATCTGACAGTGATTAATAACCTAAACCCTTTCAGATCCTTAGTAACGACATCAGCTTACTTGGAGATTCGAATCGTGATTAAATTTACATACAACGGGTACAAAAGATCTGGTTCCGAGCTTCTTCCGCTGTACGAGGTACAAAACCTGCCAATTACAATTCGGATCCTTAATCGACTTCAAATCGTTCATGCATCCAATAAACACACTGCTGAGGCTGAATCGGAATATGCTCTAAAATCCATGGAAGATATAACAATTTCTTGAGCGCGTTCTGACAAAATGTCACAAACTCCCGAGGATTTTGGCCCTTGCGGAGATCCTTACACAACCTCCACAAATCTCCACAAACTCAGGAACGTTTCCGACGGACTCTGGTCATTTCACATGTTCCTTTGACCTCAGTGGAGTTATTTTCGCTTCACTTAATAATGTTATGCGAGTATACATCCGCACATGGTATTAGAATGAATATCAGGAACCAATTCAGTTTAGCTAATATATATTAAATACTCTCTATTTATACCTCCAGCTTACCTCAGTTTCCGCCCATCTTAGGCACCGACTGAGTCTCGGGCAACTCCTGCCCTTATATATATTCTGTCACTTTTAAATCAAATCCTCGCAAATGCATGGAATACTTCATGTCTCCGGGCATTTCCGTATTGGACTAGTGTTCAGTCGATCGACTCGGCATGTCGGCGGTCAGATCTGGATTCACAAGCGATGTGATCACTTCGGAAGAGCTGCCGGACATATGTCCCCCAGACTCTCCTGCAAAATGAGAGCGCCAATATTTACGCGACGTATGGCCTTAGTTGGCATAACGCATAATGCACGCTTCAGATATCGACTAATAGCACTTGTCCAGTGCTGAGTTGACGAAAATGGGCAACATTGGTTTACAAACGTGCTACAGGAAGGTCGACAAGCGACGTATCCCCTTTAACAACAGCGCTGTTATCGAGGCCGTTCTCCTTCTCCGTTGAGGATCTCGTACATTGGCCCCAACTTCAAACAGGTAGTGTCCTGTGTCATATTTCATTCTGTCCAGTGCTGAAACACACCCTTACCTTCCCACTAGGCCCCAAACTTCCTCTAGCCTTTCAAACCATCCTACCCACAAACGGCTATCGCGTCACAAGTCGTACATCTTTACCGCTGGCCCCAACTTCAACCAGGTAATGCCCTTTGTGACATCTCGTTCTGTTCAGTGCTGAAACACATACTTTCCTTCGCGCTAGGCCTCAAACTTCCTCTAGCCTTTCAAACCATCTAATCCACCAACGGCTGTTGTATCGCAAGTTCATCAGACAGGTGAGCTGAACATACACCCTTCGCAATGTGGAAGGACATATCAAACATATCAGATCTCCGGTGCACATCGAAATGCGTGAACCTCAACCGGCCACCTTGTGTGCAACATAACCACATCCTTACCGGCCAGAGACGCATGTACTACATATCCTTTCATCCTTTGTTTCCACCATCGTTAGTGCCGGCGCCGATGCAATTTGGAAAGTCTGGGATCAGCACACATGACGGACAGTTGGGATGAGCATTGCAAGGACACAAAGTGGATTATGGATTTGGGGCGGCTTGGGGAGATATATTATTGCTATGTTTGTTGCAAAGTGTTGGTTACTGATTGAGGTTATGGGTAGCCCTGTATTTGCAGAACCTTGTCATAAAATCATAAAATGTCGAGAATAATTATCAAAATTTGCAATCTCATGAGAACAAGAACCATTCAAAAGGACTAGCGTGATAATCTAAATGTATTCTTTCATATCATTTCTTCTCCCAGGATTGCACCATCTGTGTTCAGTTCCTTCACTGTGGGTCCTTCACTGCAGTTCCTTCGCTGCCATTCCTTTGCGGCGGTTTTCTGAAAGATGGGGTGGTACTGGATGATATGGTGAAACATGGGGGTATGGTATTGAATGGTGTTGGGGCAAGAGGTTGTGGATCTGTTTGGGATAAAGCAGACTGGAACCTGCATAAAATTCCTCATGTCTTCTACTGATGTTGTATGGTACATATACATAATTAGGGACCCTAATGGAAGATGGTCTGTGTGATTTATTAGTCTTATTTTAATAATATCTTCTGAAAAAGGAGTCCAATGCTCTATCAAAATGTGCAAATACTCAATTCACTGCAAGGTAAAATAATTTAAGTATTTGATATTAATCAGTGGCAGTCTGAATAGACTTAGAACCCCTGAAGTCAAGAGTTTACTTGAATATATGCACCCTACTTCACAAAGAAGGTTTTGAGAGCTGCTTTTGCAGGCTGTTCTTTTTCTGTGAAAACAATTACTAAAATATGAATAACAATTCAGTGATTCCAAAACTAGATTCAACTTCAATTCTAGCTAGTTTATATATATTTTGTACTATTTACCAAACAGTGAAAATATTTATAAACAGGTCAAAAGATTAGTTATAGAATAAAACACTATTGGGTTAATATATGCTTTATTTACACTAACCTACCAGATCTACTGTGATACTAACTTATCAGGATCTTAATGTAGTCTCAAAGATTCTGCAAGGATATTCTCAGTATTTATTTATGCCTAAAACTGGGAGAAACTAGAATTATATATCTATGTAATTTCAACAATGATGACCAAGATTGTTTATTGATAACCAACAACTCAACTAGAGGTGGATAAGTAATAAAGGAAAGCCAGCTACTCAATTAAGAGGTGGCAAAGGGGAACAAGATTACTTGTCAGAAGCTCAACTAGAGGTGACAAGGTTATAAGATTAATACCAGAAGCTCAACTAGAGGTGGCAGGGAATCCTGATTGGTCAGAAGCTACTAGAGGTGACCAGGCAGTAGGACTATTGTCAGAAGCTCAACTAGAGGTGACAGGGAATCCTGATTGATCAGAAGCTCAACTAGAGGTGGCAATAAACTGCTTGCTGCAGTGACACACAGATGTGGTGTAAATGGGTTGATAATATGAGTTATATTTCATGGCTGGAGCAGAACTCCTTATATACACTAAGATCTGAGACATTTAGAGACATATTGAACTTTATATCTATCCTATTTTAGCTATTTTACCTGGAATGTTTTAGATATTTCCACCATTCTCTATTGTAGCATATTGTTATGACTGGACAATCCCGCCAGACTCTGGGCACTAACCTGTACGCCCCCACACGCTACAAGCACCAATTGTCTGTTTATAGGATTTCCTGCCCGGACTCCGTTATGTCAAGACTAGTTACGTTCGACCTCATTAAGACACATATCAGTCACCGGACTTCCCCCAGACTCTGTCTCTGTCTATGTCCGTCTTCATCCCACGCATCAGTCACCAGTCCCCGCTTAGAATCCCGTTACTGCTCTAATTGAGCCCCGTTCCTGTTTTAGTCAAATGACCTGTCACGATTTAGGACTCCGCTCCGTTCCGTTCTGTTCCTAACACCAATTTGGTGTTTACTATTCCCGTTTCATGTTTTGTTAGTTTTGTTTCACCATTACTGGATTTGGTATGTCATTCACTCCATGGTCTATATAAACTGGCAGATGTTGTACATACAATCCAGTCAGAAAATTAGCTTAGATTCCCCCCAGTAATCTAATAACATTTTCCACTCTAAAAACCTTACTTGATTCACATCGCTTTCACTAGTCGGAGCCCACGGGCTCTGGCACATCTATCTCTCTCAACTATCTCGACTCACAACCCACGACCTCCGACTTACGACCCACGACCCCCGACTTACGACCTACAACCCACGAACCCCGCCCGGACTCCCCGGGATCCCCGTCCGTCCGTTTGAAATTGGACAACACGATCTAGCGAGGGCTGTTAAGTTCCCAAACAAAGCTCCACGGATAGTCCTGCAGAGGTTTCCGGTAACTATTCCGAACACACACTTGCTTCCGGGAATAGTCCCATGGAGTCCCCAGGTAATAGGTCCCAGAAAAGTTCCGGGGATTATTAGTACAAGGAACGGTGATAACAGAATAATTCCCAGAAAGTCTGGTGATACAACTGAGATGGACTTGGCTTCAGCTTATAGGCTGCGCCCTCGTACACTCATTCGGGTGTCCATATTTCGAGCTGACAGAATGCATACAGAAAGATATAGATTCCGGAGTTCCCGTGGGAGTTCTGGGAATCGAGTGTGCAGACAGACAAGAGGACTAGAGACTGTTCAAGGATCAAACTTGTTCGGGGGAAAACTAGTTCGAGATTGAAACTGGATTCTAAGTACATGAATATAGCGGACTTATATAGACTGTGAAATGTAATAATACCAAATCCGGTATTAATGAGAGGCAGAACTATTAAACATAAAATGAAACAAGTAAATACTAAACTGGGAATTAGGGACGGAACGGAACGGGAGCGGAGAAACGAATTATGACAGATCATTTAACCATAACTGGAGCGGGGCTCAGTTAGAGGGGTTCCGGAAGTCCGGTCGGAGTCCGGTGACTTGGTGCACAGGATAGTGTCGGGTATAGACAGGCTTGATGTGCAGGAGGTCTGGTGGAGTCCGGTGGGTTTTCCAATGACTGGTATGTGAGACGCAGAGACAGATAACAGGAGCGGGGTTCTATGCTCTGTTAGAGGGGTTCCAGGAGTCCGGTTGGAGTCCGGTGACTGGTACATAAGACACAGAGTGTCGGGTGTACATAGAGTGGAGTCCGGAGTCCGGTGGAGTCCGAGGACTGGTGTATGAGACACAGAGGGTTAGGTGCAGACAGGTGGGGTGCGTACAGAGAGTCAGGCATAAACAAGTTGACATGCGGGCTCCCGTGGGAACTCCGGTTGTTACTATACAATATAGAGGGTCGGGAGCATGTAGGACGGGGTCTGGGGGCCCGGAGGCTGGCGGGTTTTCTGGTTCCTGACAAGGGCGCAGCCTATAAGCTGAAGCCAAGTCCTACCGGATATCCTGCGGGTTTCTCCGGAAACCCGGCCTGTGTGTGTATCCTAACACATATATAATGACATAATTGATGACATAATGTTTCCATGCATTATGAATCACTGTGCGACTCTTCATGTTTGTGACAAGTTGTCACATTTTGTGATTGTCACTTGTTGTGATGACAGTCACTTATTGTGACAAATGTTACCTACTGTGACAAATGTCACCTACTATGACAAATTGTCATCTACTGTGACAAATGTTACCTATTGTGACAAATATTCCTGTGCATCACCAAGTATCAAACAGTGAAAAACCTGCAGTTTCCCATATCTGGTGTACCTCCCAAATGGGCTGTGGCATGACACCCTTAATAAGTGGTTCCCTTTGGGCTAACTACAATGCTTCATGTCATGTTGAATCACATTGAATTTTACAACAATCAACCTGTTAAGTAGTGGACAAGATTTCAAAAGGGTAGAGTCTGTTTACGAAGCTCAGTGAGTGAATGAGTAAACTCCACTGAGGTATATGGCAAAATATCGTGACTTTTTATCTAATTTCTAATTATTTTAGGAGAGATATTAGGAGAGTAAATAGGGGAAATTTAGATACTCGAAGTTTCTAGTCGATTGCATCATTAAGGAGAAATTCGCAATTAGGAGTTCCTCCCCTCCTAACGGCACCTCAATATATGCGCATATATGCACATATACTCATCATTGTAGGTTTGATTCCGATTTCGGTTTATGCGAAGACTTGATTACTAACACTTCCCCTCAAGTCGAGTATTGATAAGACCGAGTTTTGATGTAAAATAGATGAGTTTTGGGCGAGGTAAAGCTTTGGTGAATATGTCTGCTGTTATATCTTCGGTAGGACAATATGCGAGTGTAACTGTGCCGTTCTCCACAATTTCGTATTTGTATCGTATATCGATGTGCTTTGTTCGTCCTTGAAATCTGTTATTCTTCAATATGATAATAGTGGCTTGATTGTCGCAATGGAGTGTGATTGATTTTGTGAATGGATGAAAGACTTCGTTCATGAATTTGTGAATCCAGCATGCCTCTTTGATAGCATATGTGGCTGCGACAAATTCGGCCTCGGTGCTAGATAAAGTCACGAGTCTTTGTTTGTTTGAACTCCAAGAGAATGCTCCACCATTTAATAGAAAACAGTAACCTGACATTGAATGTCGATCCGGTTGTTGTCCCCAATCCACATCTGTATATCCCATTATTCCACTCTTATTCCTTCCTAATGTTAATTTGAAATCTCGTGTTCCCTTCAAATATTTCAGTACTCTCTTTGTTGCTTCCCAATGTACTCGTCCCGGATTCTCCATAAATTGAGATAAGATAGACACTGTGAAAGCAATATCTGGTCTTGTACCCATTGCGGCCCACATTAATGAACCAATGGCTTCGCGATAAGGAATGTTCTTCATATTTTCGCGTTCTTTTGGTGTGGTCGGACATTGTTCTTTTGATAATAATGATTTGGGGTCCATAGGCAGTGTGATTGGAACTGTGTCTTGTAAATTGAAACGTTTGATGATCAAGTCGATATATGCAGTTTGTCCAAATGAGATTGTATGCACTTTTATATTGTATTTGACCTCTATATTTAGTAACCAATGTAATTCACCCATATCCTTCATTTTGAAATGTGATTTGAATTGCTCCTTTGTTTGAACTATTCTTTCATTCATATTTGCAGTGATGGTGAGATCGTCCACGGCTACTGCAATGATGATAATACTGTGTTCCACTCATTTGTAGAATACAGCTGGATTGGATAGTGAGCAAGTAAATCCCATTTGATTCATCACCTTGCTGAGTAGTTTGTACCATTCTCTGCCTGATTGCTTTAAACCATATAGAGCCTTTTTCAATTTGAGTACTTTTGATGGTGGACCTTGAGGAAATCCGGGTGGTTGGTGCATATACACCGTTTCCGTAAGCTTTGCATTTAAGTATGCATTGTTGACATCCATTTGCTCTATAGGCCAGCCGTTCTGGGCTGCTGTGCCTGTGATAAGCCTCAGTGAAACCAAACGAACAATTGGAGAAAACGTCTCTTCATAGTCCATCCCGAATACTTGTGTAAAGCCTTGAGCTACAAGTCGTGCCTTGTATGTGGTAATGTTTCCATTCGCATCGCGTTTTATTCTTAACGTCCATTTAGAACCGACTATATTGACTTCTTCAGGTTTATCGACGAGTTACCAGGTGCCTAAATCGTGCAAGGCCTTCAACTCCTTTAAAAATGCCGGCTTCCACAATGGCCAATTGTTTCCTCTCATAGCCTCTTCCACTGTAGCTGGTACACCTTCTTGAATATTTGCAACCATTCCTATTGTTTCCAATCTCTCGCTGTCCATCTTGTCTGTAAACTCCATCCATTCCAATGGGCTATATGCGTCTGTATACAAAATGTTTTTATCGACCATAATTGGCGGCTCACTTGGACTGTCTTCCCATAAAATTGAGTCTTCATCAAAGCCGTTTTCGTCTTCTAATATAATGCATGTAGCTTTTCCAAATTCTTCTGGTACTTGTAGTCTTGGAGAAAATTCGATCTGACTAGAACCTGTGGTACCTTCCCCTTGTCTAAGATGGCACATATAATCAGATGGAAATCTGGTTCTTGAACTTCGTCTCAATTGCTCTTGAGGTAAGGATTCCGTAGTTTCTGGTAGCTCTGGAATGCTAACTTGAGGCGATTCGGGCAATGGTACGTCTGTGGGCATTTGAGGAAGTATTTTGTATGTTTTGGGCTCTAGATCCCTTCCTGATACGAGTATAGGAGCCCCAGCTTGCTTGGGGGATGCCACATTTCGTTCTACAGTCACAGTTCATTTTTCTGGCCAATATATGTGGTGTCCTTCACTGTTAAAACTGTACCCAACCCAGTGGCCCTCTTTTGCCTTGGGTCCTAGTTTACCTCCTGGTTCCATCCTCACATATACAATCTCTCCCCATTCCGGTAAGTCACTTAGATTCGGCTTCTTGTTATGGACTAGCTCGTATGGTGTTTTTCCATTGAGAGCTGATGTTGCTGTTCTATTCTTTAGATATACTGCATGTTGTATGCACTCGCCCCATAGGAACTTGGGCAGATTCGCAGCGATGAGCATCAATCGAGTGTGTTCAACTAATGTTCGATTTAGTCTTTCTGCGACACCATTCTGTTGGGGAGTATCGTGAACAGTTAATTGCTGGAGAGTTCCTCGTGAAGATAGATAGTCTTTAAACTCATTGGATGTATATTTGCCCCCATTGTCTGATTGTAACTTCTTAATTGTAGTGTCTCTTTGTTGATTTAAGAATGCCTCGTATGCCTTGTACTTTTGGAATGCTTCGCCCTTTGTTTTCATCAGGTAGGTTCTTGTTTCCCTTGTGAAATCATCAGTAAATGATATATACCATCTACAACCTCCAATGGTTTGAACTTTGGATGGCCCCCACACATCGGTGTGTATCTTCTGGCCTTGAAGTTTGGCTCGTTCTGATTTCCGGACTTTTGGGATTGGCTCCTGACTGATTTTCCCTTTGATGCAGGCTTCGCAAAACTCGATAGGCTTCGAGTGATCTAATGTAATTCCTTCAATTGTCCCATTTTCGACCATTTGCTTTGCGGCAGCTGGTGCTATGTGTCCCATACGTGTATGCAGCTCGTTTATTGTCATTGTAGTGTAGGCATCATTTTGTAGATTATTGGTCTTGTGGATAATATAGCTTCTTTGATATAGACCATTGATTTGATCGATTTGCCCGCATATACCTCCCTCCAGATTTCGAAGGGTGCATTTTCCATCGCCGAATGTGCATGAGAACCCCTTTTTATTGCAACATGCAATGGACACTAAAGTAAATGCTAATTCGGGTGAGTACAACACATTTTATAATGTGATGTTAGTGGGCTTGCTGTCATTTTGCACTTGTATACGCATATTACCAATTCCCGTGGCTAGAAACTCTGTCTTATCGGCGGTGCGAATTTTCCGAGGGGTCTATTGTTTCGAAGCTTGAGAATAGGCTTAGATATGGGGACATATGAGAATTGGCCCCAGAGTCCCATACTTCAACGATTTTTGTGCCATTATTGTTAGTTTCGTTATTTGTTAAGATCCCCATGTTTAATGAGCTAGTGAATGCATATGACTCTTCGTTTGCAATGTTTGCATTTCTGTTATTGCCTGTATTGTACCCCCTTTGATTTGTGCTATTGCGCCTTGAATTTCCGCGCATATATCTTGGTCCTTGCCCCTCCTTACCACCACTTTTAGCCCAACAATCGGCTATGACGTGCCCGATCCATCTGCAATTCAGATTGAAGCATGTCAGATTTCGATTTTGAGTTGTGGAGGTGTTTCTCGAGTTCCAGGGGTTATTGCTAGGACCTGTACTTCATCACTGGCCCTTAGTATTGACTAGGAGGGCTTGATTGTTGTTATTAGTTGAGTTTGGGGCTTTCTTTGATTTTCTACACTCATATTCGGCTTTGATCATTGTTATTAGACTTTTTGGAGTTAAAACAGTTCCAGTGGCTGTTGCAGAAGTTGTTACTGCGTTCATCATGACGTCGTAAGAGTCTGGGAGTGAACTCAACATGATATTGAAGAAATCGGTATCTTCTACCTTCATTCCCATGCCTGCTAATTGCTGATGCATTTCGAGCAGGGTGTCAAGGTGGGAATGCACATCTTCCCCTTCTTTGCACTTTAGAGCGCGCATTCTGTGCTGCAAATCAACTGGAGCCATTTTTGGCTTCGACTCGAATTCCTGGCAAATGGCCTGCCATACTTCTCTTGCTGTGCCGAGTCTTTGAAGACTGAGCATAAGAGAAGGACCAACAGATAGAAAGATCTGAGCTTTGACTTGTCCTTCACATGCAAGGTAACGATCCAAACATTCCTCTTGCTTGTCCCTAAGGTCTAACTGATCATTTGTTAATACAGTTCCTGCAACATATACTGTAGGATCTGGGGGGCGCTGTGCACTTCCGTCAATGTGTTTCAACAGTGCACCTGATTCCAATATGGATAATATTCAGCTTTTCTAAGCAATCCAATTTTCGCCATTATTGGCGAGTTTCTCGAGTGTGACTATAGCGGGGCCCATAACCTGTTAAGTAGTAGACAAGATTTCGAAAGGGTAGAGTCTGTTTATGAAGCTCAGTGAGTGAATGAGTAAACTCCACTGAGGTATATGGCGAAATATCGCGACTTTTTATCTAATTTCTAATTATTTTAGGGGAGATATTAGGAGAGTAAATAGGGGAAATTTAGATACTCAAAGTTTCTAGTCGATTGCATCATTAAGGAGAAATTTGCAATTAGGAGTTCCTCCCCTCCTAATGGCACCTCAATATATGCACATATATGCGCATATACTCGTCATTGTAGGTTTGATTCCGATTTCGGTTTATGCGAAGACTTGATTACTAACACAACCTACTCATACACAGCGACTAGATCAAAGGTATGTGCAGTTAATTCTAACTTCTTTCCATCTTTTTGATATTTATTGCCCCTGATCTAAGCAGAACCAGACCAATGCATATCAGCAGGGAGTTTTCTGTGACCTCTGAAATCATTGGATCACCAGGTATGTTCATATCCCAATTATTCACTAATAATACTTATATTCCCTTTACAGCAGTTGCTACGGGCTCCAGACATTCTTCTGTGCTACCTCAATGCACACCAGCCCCTCCAACTGGTGTGTTTATCCTCTCCAGCCATGAAATGATGTTTACATTTTTCAGCCAATGCAAGCAGTCCTCAGCTCCATTCCAGAATGACCCAACCACCCACAGCATCCGCAACACCCTCTGCAAATGATGAAAAGCAAAAACACACAGTAAACAAAGATGGGGAAATAGAGGCAACAGATGTGGGGCTTGCACTGAAAAAGAGGAAGAGTTTTATTGATAAGAAAGGTATGAATCAATTGTACTCTTTCTAGCTCTTTCTGATTACCTTTTGTAGTCAATTTCATATTAAATGACTGAGATTGGACAAATGCTTACTACAAAAGAGCTGGAACAATCATATCAAGGTACTAAACCATTATCCTTTCTTTAGTCATTCTAACATGGTTTGAAAGTGCTGAGAGCTTACAGAAGTCACAGGAGCATACTGTATTTAGTGACAATTATATTCCCCAGTGAGTGATCTTAAATTCCTATTTTCAATTCTTCTAACATCAACTTAGTCCAGAGACACTGGGACACGGGAATTCAAAGTTCTTAGTATCTGATAAACTCAAAATTGATCAGGATACAGTTGAAGACATAAGGAGAAATATTTTTATGGGTCTGGGATGCTGGTTGGTCAGGCTCACTTTGTGTTACGACCGGACAATCCTGCCGGACTCCAGGCACTAACCTGTATGCCACCATGCCCTACATGCACCAATTGTCTGTTTATAGGATTTCCTGCCTGGACTCCGTACGTCAAGACTTGTTACATTCAACCTCATTACAACACATATCAGTCACCGGACTTCCCCCAGACTCCATCTCTGTCTATGTCTGTCATTGTCCCACACATCAGTCACTGGACCCCGCTCAGAATCCTGTCACCACTCTAATTGAGCCCCATTCCCATTTTAGTCAAATGACCTGTCACGATTTGTACTCCACTCCTGCTCCGTTTCCCATTATGGGTTATGCTTTGTCACGATTCGGACTCTGCTCCATTCTGTCCCATTACTAACACCAATTTGGTGTTTACTATTCCTGTTTTATGTTTTGCTCGCTTTGTTTCATTATTACTGGATTCGGTATGACATTTACTCCACAGTCTATTTAAACTGGCAGATGTTGTACATACAATCCAGTCAGAAAATCGGCTTAGATTCCCCCAGTAATCTAATACATTTTCCGCTCTAAAAACCCTACTTGATTCACACCGCTCACACTAGTCGGAGCCCACGGGCTCCGGCATATCTATCTCTCTCACCAGTCTCAACTCACGACCCATGACCTCTGACTTACAACTTACAACCCACGACCCCCACCCAGACTCCCTGGGATTCCTGTCCACCTGTCTGAAATTGGATGACACGATCTAGCGAGGGTGCAGCCTATAAGCTGAAGCCAAGTCCTACCAGATATCCCACAGGTTTCTCCGGAGACCCGCCCTGTATGTATCCTAACACTTTGGCAGATTACTGAACAGTGGGAGAGAGTTGATCAGAAAGAGAAAGAGAGATAGCTAGAAAAGAGAAACAAGAGGTAGAGGTTTCCCTGATGTGAGAGCGGGCCCTTCACAAAGAGTTGGAACAGAAAATAGAACTTCTCTGCTCTAAATAAGATATATTGATATATGTACATATTCTAAAATACTATTTTTTTTTCTTTAAGGAATTTGTTTGAGAATGACTCATAATATCTATATATACATACTTTGATATACTGGATAACATGGTGTTGAGTCATACATATACATATGTAGCTGACACTTTTTCAAAAATTTGAAGCTCCAGAATTCCCAACTTTGGCAACACTGGTATTGATACATAGTGTCATGAATGTACAAGCTCAAATTTCAATAATATTCAATTTAATATTTCTTCAACATTCCTTCGACTTTCCAACTCAACTTCCAACTCAACTTCCAACTCAACTATTCTTCGACAATATCTTCAACAATCTCAAATATCTTCGACTTGTCTCAGGTTGATGTCATTGATGATTTCACTTTGATATCATATTATCATCATAGGTAAATGATATATAGTATATAAGGGCAATGATAGAAATGAAGGAGAAAACCTGTACTATATTATATTATTACTGTATTATATAATCGTTGAACTTTTTCTGAGCCTTTCTTCGACTTATTTATTTGTGAGTCTCTGTGTCCTATCTTTGCCTCATGCTTTATCAACAGGACAAATTAATACTTTGTCGAACGAGGCATCTTTATTTGATATTGTTGAATATTCTTCAATTGTTTATTCAACTTTATTGAGTAAAATTCGATTTGTGACACATAGCTTGTAATTGTTGCATGATGAAGCTGGCATGGGATGTTCTACTGCACTTGGTGTTGTGATCAGAAGCATGAAATTCATCAACCACAAAGCAGGTTTGCCCAAAATAACCAGGTTCATGAACAAGCACAATATGGCGCCAATTGACATGCAAAATCATATTAGGAGCAACTGGCCAGTGAGTATATGATATAAAGGAGTGAGACTCCCTACATTGCAATTTGGTAATAGTTAGTTCTACTGTTGTCCACATCCTATTGTTGCTCACATCCCATTGTTCTCCAATAGTATATACTATGTACATGTAGATTTCAATACAGTAGTGGTTTATTTCCCATTCTAGTGTCTGTCTGCACCTGCAGCACATATTAGTCTTACAATGATTTTGCATGTCAATTGGAGGCATTGTGTCACTAGTACATGTACCACCAATCCATGAACAAGCTTCTATCATTTGTGATGCCCTAGTTCTGCCCCAACCAGCCCAAGAAAAATCCATAACCAGAGCCAGAGAAGATACACACTTGAAATTTGCTGGCAAGATCCCCAAGTACTCTACTATTAGTAGACTCAAAATACACAAAGTTCTCTGCAGCTAAGTCTGCCAATATTCTACCTTTTCAATTGATGCAAGAGTGCAATCCCAAAACACACATTTTGGCCATTCAGATCTGTTGCTAGATGCATGTTTGTAGAGAGTAGTCCTTCAATTCATTGGGGTGGCAACATGCCACTGCTGGGCAGCTTGTTATTACTTTACAATCTATCTATGTATGAGCCCTTGTCCATATCACACATTAAGTACTTGAATATTATTATCATTAAAATAGCAACCATATGGCACAATGACAAGGTGCCAATAATTAAGTTATGTATATTGTTTGGTGATGAGTGGTATTGGATGGTAGTATCTATTATGAGACAGTGGGAGATGGAAGGAAAGATTGAACAAAAGTAGGATTTGTGGATCCAGAGCCAGAGCTATGACTACATAAGAATGCAAATATGATCATGTATGCTCTGAGGCTCAGATTGGAGTGTAGAAGGGTGCTATGTATGATGGTCTGGTTTGTTATCGGGGATGTCACAGTCTGGTTTGAGGTTGTAGTGTGTTCATGTCGGTATCAAGTCTGACAACGGGATCCACAATTGCCTTCTTGCATGGGAATCTCATCCAACTCCTGTTTGACAGTTTCTGGCAGTGACACACTGTCTCTTTCATCTATACTGAGTCCTCAGCTCAAAGGATCCAGGGCTGGGATGGATTTGGAATCAGTGATGGTGGATGTGGATGGCAAAGGTGGCAAGGGTATATCATGTGATGAGGGCTGATATGGCATGGTAGGATTGAGTGGAGGGACAGGTTTTCACTTTTGTGGTGTGAAGCTGTTGTATTTTGAGAATTTCTGCTGCATCTGTTTGGAGGTTGCAGCTGTAGGCTTGAGGATCATCACTGGTTGTAGGATCAGGTTTTATGGAAAATAAAAATAAGCATGGTTCTTTTAAATCTCACATAAAAACCAGATAGTACAACCTGGTTTGCCAACTCCTCTCCATCACTCTACATCCCAAAGCATATGTAAGAGCTGTGATGATGATAGTCAGCATTTCCACATATCATGACAGAACATCTGTCAGGAACCAGAAAACCCGCCAGCCTCCGGGCCCCCGGACCCCATCCTACATGCTCCTGACCCTCTATATTGTATAGTTACAACCAGAGTTCCCGCCGGAGCCTGCACTTCAACTTGTTTATACCTGACTCTCTGTACGCACCCCACATGTCTGCACCTAACCCTCTATGTCTCATAAACCAGTCCTCAGACTCCACTGGACTCCGGACTCCACTCTATATATACCCGACACTCTGTGTCTTATGTACCAGTCACCGGACTCCAACCGGACTCCTGGAACCCCTCTAACAGAGCATAGAACCCCGCTCCTGTTATGACCTGTCTCTGCGTCTCACACACCAGTCATCAGAAAACCCACCGGACTCCACCGGACCTCCTGCACATCAAACCTGTCTATACCCGACACTATCTTGTGCACCAAGTCACCAGACTCCGACCGGACTTCCAGAACCCCTCTAACTGAGCCCCACTCCAGTTATGGTTAAATGACCTGTTATGATTCGTTCTCTGCTCCCATTCCGTTCCATTTTCACAACCGTCACATGTCACATATTGTCACAAACATTCAAAGGTAACTTTCGACAACTCTTCGACCTATTGAATTCAACTCAACAAAACCAAACATTATTCAACACATCGAATCTCTTTCGACATGTCTCATTTCGACATTATATATGATTTCATAATTAGTTCATAACCTAGTCATAACAATACGAAAAGCATAAAAGGGCTACGAAAGGAGCAAGGGAAGTCAGTCGAAATATCTGTATATTAGTGATATTAGTAATCTAACTTGTCGTAACTTCTTCGACAAATACTTCTGTGAGTTCTCGCGACTGGTAATAGCCTCTTACTTCATCGACAGGGCGAATATATACTTCGTCAAACGAGGCTTTCGAGTTCGATTAGTAGAATATTATTTGACTCTATCGAAGAATAATTGATTCGTGACAGTATATTTCGACTATCAACTGTTGATGAAGCCCAGGATGCGATCCGAGACTACCAAAGCATCAAGTTCCACAGCACTTCAATCCGTGGCTCCCACTCCTTCACCGAGAGTTATTCGGCCATCGTGAATTCCAGTTTCTCCTTTAACCAAAACTAGAAGAACTGTGATGTCTTCAACCCGAGAACCCAAAGAAGTTCGAGAAGAGCCGATCTTGCCAATTCAAGAATCTGAAGCCCCTTTAACGCCTTTGCCCAAATCTCCACATCCCAAACCTATTACGTCTGAGGATGAAACAATGTTTTGACATTTTGGAGATGCGCTCGGAAAAGTATTGAAGGACCAGATATCTTCGAAGGAGCCCGAAATCACAGTGAATAAGCCCGAAGAGTTTACAGGAGAAGAACCTTCAATGTTGAAGAATTTTATCGCTCAATGTGAAATGGTCTTTCGATCTCGACCAAAATCGTTCGAATCTGATCAATCAAAAATTATGATGGTAACTTCATATTTCCGGAAAACGGCTCAAGAGTGGTGGCAACCTTTTCTATTAAATCCCCCAATTCCTCCGCCATCTTTCCTTGTGGATTATCTCGACTTTCTAGATGAATTATATGCTCAGTTTGGAGAAATTGATGCAGAAGGAGAAGCCGAAGAAAAACTCGATAATCTTCGAATGAAAGCTCATCATCATGTTGCGAAGTATTCAATTCAATTTACAAGTCTCGCTGCCCAAATTCGATATGACAAATTCGTTTTACGATGACGATTTTATAAAGGACTTCCGAATCGAATCAAGGACGAAATAGTGAAGCTTCAAGTTCAGCCCGAAAGTTTTGCCGAACTGCGAATGGCTGCCCTTTGACTTGATTCTTACTATTGGATGCGAGAGAATGAACGACAATGCGAAACAGAATCAAGTTCAACTCCACGAAGATTTGAAAGAAGACAATCGATGATGCCTACAACTTATCCTTCGACATCACGAACACCTTTGACTTCTAAACCGACAACTTCAACTTTAAGAACATTTAGGCCTTCAACTCAAGCGAAACCATCTTCGACAATTTTAGGACCTGATGGACAATTACTTCCTGCTGAGTGAGACAGAAGATTTAAAGAAGGGTTATGTCATTCGGCGAGGGATTGTCCGAAAAGAAAAACTCATCAAATTGCAAAAGGACGAATCGTTGAGGTCCAAGATTCGACAACTCAATCCGACCAGTCAAATCAAACATCGAATGTTAAATCGGAAAATTGAAAAGGGATACTCTTCAGGTGTGTGAAGAGTATCGAAGAAGACTCGATCACGCTGAAAAAGATTCCTGTGTAATATTACGAGTGGTAACAATTTCTGATTCTTTAATTATTGAACTTAAATCGAAAAAAATTCCGAAAATGAAAGCATTAATTGATTCAGGATCTAGTCATCTTTTTATAGACAAAACGTTTACACGACAAAATAATCTATCTTTTGACCAATTGAAAAATCCGTTATCATTAAAATTAATCGACGGATCAACTCTGACATCAGGACAAATCACATATATGACTACATTACAAGTTTACTTTCCATCTGGGCAAATTCAAGAATTACAATTCTTTCTAACCAATCTCGACTTGTCTTGTCAAGTGGTATTAGGACTCAACTGGCTGAAGCAATACAATCCTGTGATTGACTGGCGATCTGGCCGTATATCATTTGAACCTACTTCAACACCTTCGACAAATCCGAATCCGATTCAACCGTCAATTGAAATGTTATTGGAAGAGAAGCATGCTTTGACCTCAGCGAGTCATTCATCGACATCTGAGAAAATCTGTGAAAAATCGAAATCCGAGACTGTTAATCCGAATATCAACATAGTCAATCAAAAGACTTTCTTATGAGCTGCGAAAGCAAAAGACTCTCAAACCTTTGTGGTCTTTATTCGCAACGAATCTTTCAAGACTTGTAAGGCCTCTGGTGCAAAAACTACGACTTCGACTTCATTTGACATACCGAACATTCTGACCGAATATTCCAACTTCTCGGATGTTTTCGACAAAAAGGAAGCTGAAGCTTTACCTCAACACCGAAGTTATGATCACGCTATCCCATTAGAAGAAGGAACTATTCCACCTATGGGTCCGATCTATTCGTTATCTGAGACAGAACTTCAAGTGCTACGAGAATATCTCCAAGAGAACCTTTCGAAGAAGTTGATTCAATCGTCGCAATCTCCCGCTGGCGCACCAATTTTATTCATTAAGAAGAAAGATGGAAGCCTACGACTTTGCGTCGACTATCGAGGACTTAATAAAATTACACGGAAAAACCGATATCCACTTCCTTTAATTCCTGATCTTTTGGATCGACTTCGAACAGCAAAATATTTTACGAAAATCGATCTCCGAGGTGCCTATAATTTAGTTAGGATTGCTCCAGGAGATGAGTGGAAAACAGCCTTTTGGACTCAATATGGATCTTTCGAATATTTGGTTATGCCTTTTGGACTGTGCAACACTCCGGCAACCTTTCAACAATTAATGAATGAAATATTTTCAGATTTACTTGATATTTGGGTAATTATCTATCTCGACGACATACTAATATTTTCCAACAATCTTGAAGAACATTTATGACAAATTCGAGAAGTTCTTCGACGGCTTCAACAAAATCGATTATTTGCAAAACCCGAAAAATGTGAATTTCACAAAACCAGTATCGAGTTTCTAGGATATGTTATTTCTCCTCAAGGTGTATATATGGATGAAGAAAAAATCAAAGTTATTCAAGACTGGCCCGAACCACAAAAAGTCCATGACATTCAATCATTTTTAGGATTCGCGAATTTCTATCGAAGATTTATTCCAAGTTATTCTGAAATTGTTTTACCATTGACTCGACTTACTCGAAAAATGTTGACATGCATTTAACTATTTGAAAAAAGAATTTACTACAGCTCCAATTTTAATTCATTGGAATCCAGACTATAAACCTATACTCGAAACTGATGCTTCTGATCATACTATAGCTTCAATATTTTCTATGCAGACTCCCGATAACGAGATTCATCCAGTTGCTTATCATTCAAGAACTCTTTCAACCTCCGAAATTAACTATGACACTTACAATAAAGAATTATTGGCAATATTCGAATCTTTCAAAATTTGGCGACATTATTTCAAAGGAACAAAAGAACCAATTCAAGTTTTAACAGATCACAAGAATCTCGAATATTTTGTGACAACTTAAATTTTGTCTCGACGACAAGCTCGATGGGCAGAGTATTTATCAACCTTTAATTTGATTATTCGATTTCGACCGGGAAAACTAAATTTGAAAACAGATGTTCTTTCCAGAAGAAATGACGTTTATCCAAATGAACCTGACTATTCGAAAAAGAATCCGACTAATCTTCGACCGGTATTTACAAATGAGCAAATTCAAGCTTCCTTACGTGCAACATATTATCTTCCAATAGCGAGAAAAGCTACTCTTATTATGGATACGGATCAACTATTGAAAGGTATATTCAAAGCTCAAAAAGAAGATCAATTTACTCTCGACAAGATTCGACAGATTTCCAACAGTACCGAAGAAGATTGGCAAAAGAACAACCAAGACTTTTTATGTTTCAGAAACAGAATTTAAGTCCCCAATTATCAAACTCTCTGACTTCGAGTTCTTCAATCACGACACGATCATATTACTGCAGGCTATTTCAGTCAAACGAAAATGTATTGAACAATATATCAAGATTTCTTTTGGCCACGACTCCAACAAGATATTCAAAATTTTATTTGATCATGCGTAATGTGTACAAAATCAAAAACTCCACGACATCGACCCATTGGATTACTTAAGCAACTTCCAATCCCTCTTCGACCATGGCATTCAATTTTGATGGATTTTATCGAACAATTACCAACCTCGAATGGTTCTGACTCAATACTCGTAATTGTCGATCGACTTTCAAAACAAGCAATATTCATTCCAACTTATACTACGATCAACACTCCCGAACTCACTCGACTTTTCGTATTACATGTCTTTTCAAAACATGGAGTCCCCAGTCATGTAACTTCTGATCGAGGATCTGAATTCGTGTCGCATTTCTTTTGATCTCTCAGAACAGCACTTGACATGAAATTACATTTCACTTCCAGTTATCATCCTGAAGGCGATGGACAAACCAAATGAGTTAATCAAACCCTCGAACAATATTTACGAATATATTCCAATTATCAACAAGACAATTGGGCTGAATTACTTCCTTTAGCCAAATTCACTTACAACAATGCACCTTCCAAAACAACTGGTGAAACACCATTTTTTGCTAATAAAGGTTATCATCCATTGTTAGAAATTCACCCTGAAAAAGATCTAGCTTCCGCTCTAGCTCGCGATTATACGACAGATCTCAAAGCTCTACATAAACATCTCAAATCAAATATCCAGAAAGTGCAAATACGTTATCAAAAATATTCCGACATACATCGAAAAGAGTCTTTCGACTTTCCGATCCATTCTCAAGTCTTCATATGATCCGACTTCATTTGAACGACTCGACCATCGAAAAAATTATCGGAAAAATTATTAGGCCCATTCAAAATCATTGCTCAACCAGGATCTCATTCTTATACATTAAAACTTCCCAATCATCTCAAAGGAATTCATCCCGTCTTTCACGTTTCAATGTTAGAACCATTTTATCCAAATACTTTCCAAAATCGAAAACAACCTCCTCCTCCACCAATTTATGTTGAAGAAGAACCAGAATATGAAATTCGAGAAATTTTGGATTCAAAATTCGATAAAAGATATAAAGGTTCATTACGATATTTAGTTGCTTGGTTAGGTTACGAAGGAACAGATGAAGAAACTTCATGGTTAGGATTTCAAGATCTCGAACATGCTTTCGACCTTATCGAAGAATTTCATCAAAAATATCCAAATCTTCTATGACATTAAAAATTTCATTCAACTATCTTTCAACACTTATTTCGACATCTATTTGACAAAATCGAAAAAAAAAATATATCAAAACGCAAAAACATCAATTATATCAAAATTTAAGTATCTACAAATCTTCAATCCCTTTCTCTCTCAATTCCACCACCTTATCCAACCATGCCCCCCTAAATCTCCCACTATTAACGCTAAGGTCAGTCTCTTCATTAAAATCACCACTTTCGACCAATTTCTTTGACAAAACCGAAAAATCCTTTCTGAACGCTTTCACCTCACCGATGAAATCTTCCATGGTTTCCTCTAATTTCGACATCCTTTCGCCAATCGATTTTATCTCTTTCTCCAAGTCCTTATCTGACCGATGTTCCGACCTTCTCGACCGTCTAGAAAAATTCTCGACATGACGTTGCGACGACTATTTTTCCTTTGTCCAAGCTTTCGAATCTCTGGACTACCATTTTCGTTTTCGTCTTCCGATTCTTCGATCACATTTCAACTCTTTTTTCGGTTTTGATGCGGTTTTCTGGCTGGCCTATTTATGGTCCAGTAACAGGCCTGATGCAACCGATTGCACCGATCGCAATTCAACGACGTGTTAGTTTTCTTGCACACGAAATTCGTGTTAAAACACATAGTGCAACTGGAAAAAACAAATTAGCAAAATTTGACAAAAATTTGACAAAAACAAAAAATTATGAATTTTCTGATTTTGCCTCAAATTCCCATTGCATCCCAATTCCCTTACGAGTCGCCTTATTGAACGGTTCTTCGCAATCTTCTATCCACTTTTTGGGAATTTCTTCTAAAAAATAACTAATTAACTAATTTTAAAGAAATCCCAGAAATCAACTTACCAACCACATCAACAACCACATTCCTATCCTCAAAATCCAAAAACTCGGATCCTGATTCGAGTTGATCGACTTCTATATCAGACATTGATTGAGGAACACGAAAATAGATGATGAAAAAACTTTTCAAACTCCAACCTCGTGGGCTCGGTCACAAAGGGAGGATACTGTCACAACCATCACATGTCACATTGTCACAAACATTCAAAGGTAACTTTCGACAACTCTTCGACCTATCGAATTCAACTCAACAAAACTGAACATTATTCAACACCATTGAATCTCTTTCGACATGTCTCATTTCGACGTCATATATGATTTCATAATTAGTTCATAACATAGTCATAACGATATGATGAAAAGCATAAAAGGGGTATGAAAGGAGCGAGGGAAGTCAGTTGAAATATCTGTATATTAGTGATATTAGTAATCTAACTTGTCGTAACTTCTTCGACAAATACTTCCGTGAGTTCTCGTGACTGGTAATAGCCTCTTACTTCATCGACAGGGTGAATATATACTTCGTCGAATGAGGCTTTTGAGTTCGATTAGTAGAATATTATTTGACTCTATCGAAGAATAATCGATTTGTGACATCCTGTAATGTATTAGCCTTATTTTAATACTATTTTCCGAAAAAGGAGTCCAATGCTCTATCAAAATGTGCAAATACTCAATTCACTGCAAGGTAAAATAATTTAAGTATTTGATATTAATCAGTGGCAGCCTAAATAGACTTAGAACCTCTGAAGTCAAGAGTTTACTTGAATATATGCACCCTACTTCGCAAAGAAGGTTTTGAGAGCTGCTTGTGCAAGCTTGTTCTTTTTCTGTAAAAACAACCACTAAAATAAGAATAACAATTTACTGATTCCGAAGCTAGATTTAACTTCAATGCTAGCTAGTTTATATATATTTTATACTATTTGTCAAACAGTAAAAATATTTATAAACGGGTCAAAAGATTAGATATAGAATAAAACACTATTTGGCTAATATATGCTTTATTTACACTAACCTACAAGGTCTACTGTGATATTAACTTATCAGGATCTTAATGTAGTCTTAAGGATTCTGCAAGGATATTCTCAGTATTTGTTTATGTGAATTTGCTTTACTGATTCACAATAAATGAACAAAGGAATGGGATTATTTGCAATGTAATAAACAGTCAAATTACTCAACTAGAGGTGACTGAAGTCTTAAACTACAAATAACAATGTAGAGAAAACTAATAATCAAATACTCAATTAAGAGATGACTATAGTATAAGATTATTTATATATTATTAGTTGATAACCAACAGATCTAACTGAAGTGGAAATAATATATAAAAGATAGCCAACTATTCAATTAAGAAGTGGCAAGGGGGAACAAAAGTCAACAACTCAGATTGAGGTGACAGGGGAACAGCAGATCAGTCAACAGCTCAGATTGAGGTGACAAGGGATCTGATTGGGCCAACAACTCTGATAGAGGTGGCAAGGGTTTCCAACAGCTCAGATAGAGGTGGAATTAGATGTCCAACTGCCCAGATAGGGGTGGAGTAGCCTGCTTGCTGCAGTGACACACACAGATGTGGTGGGTTGATGAGATGATATGATTGATTGGTTCTTTATTCAAGGCTGGAGCTGAGCTCCTTATATACATTTTAGTCTGAGACATTTAGAAGATTCTAGAAGATTTAATGATGTCATTCTGGGAGGAGTGATGTCATTTAGAATTTTCTAGAATTTTCTAGAGCATTGTGGAAGGTTCTAACTACTTCTAAGACACTATAGAATATTCTTGGCATAATGGAACATTGTAGAATTTTATAGAATATTCTACAATATTCTATCTAATATTAGTACCTATTAACTAATGTTCCATTGGAAGCCACTGGAATGTTCCAGAGAGTTTCCTGTTTTTGTTGCAGTAGCATATATGATGATATAATGCTCTTGCGCCTGTGTGCGCGCATGACACCCTTCGCATCTTGTGACTGTCACGCGTTGTGACAGTCGCGCGCCTGTGTGACCGTCGCGCGCCTTTGTGACCGTCGCGCGCCTCTGTGACCGTCGCGCGCCCTTGTGACAACTGTCACCTGTTATGACGGTTGTCACTTGTTGTGACGATTTTCCCGCCCGCTGTGTAATAAACGCCAGGCCGGTTTTATATTATTATATAATTATATTATTTACTTTTAGTTAGTTATAAATATAATATTTTATTATAATAATATAAAAATATATATATTTCGCCTTGATAATGCGCGAGTATTTCAAATCGCGTTTTGTCGGCGTCGGAGTTTGAAATATCATGTGAATGTCACATGATTACTCGCGCGTTGTGAATAAGCGCTGAGTCGCTGACATATTAATCAAAAAAGAATAAAAAGTAGAAATTCAATTACTTGCTCAATTTATTAGATAAAAATACAAAATAAATTGTATAAATTCAGGATAAATCAAACAAATATTGTACAATTTAATCGTCGCAATATAATTACATTTGAATATTTGTTTTCGCAATTTGTTAGGGGAAATTGTTTAAAAATTGGAAAAAACTTAGAAATACATAACACATCCATCCCTAATTCCCAGTTTAGTATTTACTTGTTTTGTTTTATGTTTAATAGTTCTGCCTCTTATTAATACAGGATTTGGTATTATTACATTTCACAGTCTATATAAGTCTGCTATATTCATGTACTTAGAATCCAGTTTCAATCTTGAACTAGTTTTCCCCTGAACAAGTTTCCCTTCGATCCCAGTCTCTAGTCCTCTTGTCTGTCTGCATGCTCGATTCCCAGAACTCCCACGGGAACTCCAGAATCTATATCTCCTTGCATGCATTCTGTCAGTTTGAAATATGGATGCCCGAATGAGTGTACGAGGGCGCAGCCTATAAGCTGAAGCCAAGTCCATCTCAGTCGTACCCATTCTCTGGTAACTATTCTAATACAACACTCCCTTGTACTACTAATATTCCCGGAAACTCCCCAGACCTATTACCTGGGGAGTCCATGAGACTATTACCCGGAAAGTGTGTTCGGAATATAGTTACTGGAGAAACCTCTGCGGGATTATCTGTGGAGCTTTGTTCGGGAACTTAACAACATCCGTCGACACTCACCAAATCTCTCCCCAAATACATGACCAATAACCATCTTCATCACCTTGTATCTCCTTACAGTATCCCCAGAGATCCCTTCACTATGAAGATTTTTGTTGAATGTCACTGCACAGGCACAGTGTAATCAGAGTCATATTTGCAGTCCTCGATATGGGACATCAAGCAGGTAAGGAGGGAGAGGATAGTGATGGGGCGAAAAGACATGAAGGGTGGAGAAACACCAATGCCAATGTATATATCTAGATCATCCCTTCTATAGAAACCTCTAGAACCAGGGGATAATGCCCCACTGTCAGTAGAGATAGGTTGGGTCCATATTGGGTGTGATTGAGGGTAGGGAAGAGTTGTGTATGAATGGTGAATCTCTGGCCTACAACAGATATATCAAAGGATAGCATTTGTCCTGCTTTCTTCACAGGTTTTTCACCATTTGATACCTGTGTTTTAGCCTGCAGCTCATTTTTTTCAATGTGGGAATATTGAGGGAAGATGGTAACAGGCTGTCACTGTGTATTCCATTTGGGAGGTACCATACACCCACATTCAGAGTCTCAATACCTCCCATATTTCATCATACGATACCTCCACATCACGCCAGGTGGCCAGTTTGAAGATATATTAGTTAAAAAAGAATAAAAGGTAGAAATTCTGTAGCTCACTCAATTTATAAGATAAAAATACAAAATGAATTGCATAATTTCAATATAAATCAAGAGAATAATATTGTACAATTTTTATTGTCACAATATAAATACATTTAAGAGCCTTTTTTAAGAATTTCATTTTTGGGAAATTGTGAAAAAATAGAAAAAACCTTAAAACTACATGACAGTCTGGCCTCTGGTGATGGGATCATGAGAAAGGGACTGGTTGTGGCAATCCAGCCAATTATTGAGATGTTAAATACATCATTGATGCCATCAAACACCATGATGGAAATGAGGGGAGCCATTCACACTCCACAGCAATGACAAAACAGGATATGGACAGAATGATTCAATGGTTAAATAAACTCTGTCTGGATTCGAGGCTAGAAGAACTGGGGAAGTTATCCTAGGGAGAATACTGGAAACAACTTCCATTTGTGGTGAAGCACTTTATGATGCACACATTTGCTATGAGCAGATTCACCCTATGGATCTGGTGCATCTTTGCAGCTACATATTAATAGAAGTGAAGTGCCAGAATTTGAACTATTTAATTTATTTTAGAAATTTCAAACTTGCCAAGCTGCAGTATAAACATATCACCCTGGACCTCAAGACAAATGATGATTACAAATACACCTACTTCAAGGTCTCTTTACTCTATAGGAAGAACTGGGCTCACCATCAAACCAGGGATGAAATCATACATGGTTAGTTCTCTCTCTTTGAATGACCCACTCTGTTGTGTATATTTTAATTTTGAAATGAATACCAAAAGGGCATGAATATCAGATATACGAACAGCCAGAGAATCCAAACATTGACATGCATTTTCACTTTCTTTGATGGCTCCAATTTTATGAATGATTCATCTACCACTGTCCACTGGAAGCAGATGACTATATTTTCCCTGCCATAGGCTCTAATGGAATTGCCCAGATTGAGACACCCATTCTCCATGATACCATTTAAAAATGGCTCAACGAATTTATTGGGGCATGTGAGATCAATTTAGGTCAAGGCCAGCTGACAATGCACTGTTTTTGCCAAGGTGGAGTATGGTATCATTTTATGTACACATGCTTTGGGAAGCAATGGAGTCTGGTGATCATTTGGTGGTGGGGAGGGTGGGCTGAAGGAGAACATGTATGTAGGCTTTATTTTTTTAATGTTTTGCCACAGATATCTAACTAACTGTCATGAATCAAATTTTACTCAATAAAGTCGAATGAACAATTGAAGAATATTCAACAATATCAAATAAAGATGCCTCGTTCGATGAAGTATTAATTCATCCTGTTGATAAAGTGTGAGGCAAAGATAGGACACAGAGGCTCACAAATAATTAAATTGAAGAAAGGCTTGGAAAAAGTTCAATGATTATATAATACAGTAATAATATAATATAATTCAGGTTTTCTGACTGACTTCCTTCATTCCTATCATTGCCCTTATATACTATATATCATTTACCTATGATGATAATATGATATCAAAGTGAAATCATCAATGACATCAACCTGAGACAAGTTGAAGATATTTGAGATTGTCAAAGATATTGTTGGAGAATAGTCGAGTTGGAAGTCGAGTCAGAAGTCGAGTCAGAAAGTTGAAGGAAAGTTGAAGGAATGTCGAAGGAAAGTCAAAGAAATATTAAATTGAATATTATTGAAAATTGAGTTTGTACATTTGTGACACTAACCCCCTAACTGACCCCTAACCCCACAATAATCACAGTGGGACACACTGATTTGGTATCTTCTGGATGAACTATACCATTACAAAGAATCTCACAGTGATGCACTCTGGCCAATCTCTCATGAAGCCAACAAGTCATTTCTCAGCAAACACATTGAGATGCGGTCACCTTCAACATTTGAGCTACATGAGATGATGGTGGCACAGATGAAGGCACTTGAAGAAAAGATCCTCACCTCTTTAACCACTGCCCCCATCATCTTTGCCACTTCTGATGATATGAACACTGGCCACACAGCAGTGGTGGACAATCTTGGCCTACACTCTCAAACATCTCAAATGATACCAAGGGCACCAAGGGAAATCAATGCAAACACAAATGCAAAAAACCCTGCCATACTGACCTTGCCAGAAAATCACAAGCTATGTATCCCCTCAATCATGTGGAAAGGCCCATTCCATTTGTGCTGGAAGTAGATCATTCATGATTGGGAAAGTGCTGATCCATCCTGTGGCCATAATGTCCTGCTCAAGGATTGGGATCCAAGTCAGTATCTAGCATACCATATGAATGATATAGAATACCCTTAGATCATGTATTGGATTGGATTGTGTAGTGAAGATGGGATAATCAATTGATTGATTGATAGCTAATGGATATGTATTGTGTCCTGTTTGACTGAGTTGATAGTAATTTATATACATATACCATTTGGGAATGAAATGGAGTTCATAACAAGGTGAAAACAGATATAACAGAATAAGGGTTGAAATGGGGAGATGAGGTATTGGCATGGAATGAGGAGATGGAGAAGGGACTTCAAATGGGGATATTAAGTGATGAAATGGGGAGATAAAGGGATGGTTGAGGGGAGAAAATTGAATGACATTCAGCATGAAGTACCACCAAAGAAAACTCATAGTGATGGAGTATATCCAAAGGTGAATCAGGTCTCACCTTCCTTCATGTGGTTTATCTCTATCTCACTTAGTGCCATTCCTTCTTGCTTGCTTTATTTTCTCAATTCACATTTGCCATTGCAGATGCCAGCAAGACAATACTGTATTTCTCACCAAATGGCTGGCTGCCCACAAAGGTCCCAAGAAATTGCTTGAAGCAATCACAGACAATCTGAAGGACAAGAGGTCATCAAGTCACAAAGAAACCATAAGGTCAAATAATAATAAAATTTAAAAAAAGTGAATAATCAAAAAATGACACAATATGCAATGATGCCACCTGTGGTTTCAATCTCCATTCATAACACTACATACACACTATAAGACTCAATATCTATTTATAACACTAAGTTGTTTCAATCTCAGTCTCAATTTACACACCCAGTTGAAAAAAAAGCCCTTTTAATCTCAACTTATTTATACAATTTAATACATGAACAATCAATTATGTACATGGTGAAGTTTGGTTGAGGGGGGAGGGGGAAAGGAGGAGGGTGCACACACTTACTAAGATAGGTGAGGGTGGGGTTAGGTTGGGGAGGGGGGGCACAGAGCAGCGAGAGGAGCCAGTGGAGGAGAGTGGAAGTGAAAACCCAAATACCAGAAGGAAGAAAGATCAGCAATCAGCATAGTAGTAATCAGCAGATAATCACTCACCACTAGCCTGGGATACTAACAGACTTCCAACTTTTTGCATCACACAGCACAATGTAAGACTAGTATCTGCTGCAGGTGCAGACAGACACTAGAATGAGTGATGAGGAATAAACCACTACTGTATTATAATCCACATGTACAGAATAGATACAAGGGAAATGGAACAATGGGAAATGGTGAACAATGGGATCAAATATTACCAAATCACAGTGTAGGGAGTGTCACTCCCTTACACCTCCCAGGCACTTGAATGTTGACTGTCCCCAGTCAACCTACCATCAGAGTTTGAAAGGGCATCCCAGAAGCTGTCAGTCAAACCATTTTAATCATCATTAAATTTGTACCTCCTGCACTGCTGAATTTTGACTTCTTGCTTTATAGCTTCTTTATCTCATGGAGCCAGGATAAGTGACAAGAGAAATGAGGATTTTGAGAGGCTTGTGTGAGATGCAATGGGTTGTAGGTGGACAGGACAGGGTGGAACAGAGCTGACGAAATGTGGATGGGGTGGAGGACTGACAAAAAGTGCACTGATGAACAAGACAGATCATGAACGCATGCCAATAGAAAGGAACAGACATGGGATGCACTGGTGGACAAGAGTGATGTGAATGAGGGGGTGTTGATGTGGATGTGTGCTGGGGAATGAGACTGACACAATTGTGCATGCTGAGAAAAAGGAACAGATGCAGTGATGTGCCGACAGACAAGTGATAGGGCCTTGACACGAACATGTGGTGTGCAGGGTGCGCAGTGGCGTGCATGTGCAGCGAGTGTGCTGAGGGACGCACAGATGCGTCGAGTGCATCGAGGGATGGACAGACGCAATTCATGATGAGGACACTGAGGTGGACAGACATGGTGAGTGCGCTGAGGGGTGCAAACACGATGACTGCGACGATTAGGGTGCTGTGACAAGTGCACCAAGGGAGGACAGATGCAGGGATGGTGCTGAGGGGTGAAGACGTGATGAGTGCACCGAGGGAGGGACAGACGTGATGATTGTGCAGAGGGAGGGACAGACACAATGGGTATGCCGAGGATGGATGGACACAATTCATGAGGAATATGCCGAGGGGGACAGACACAAACAGATGCGATGACACATCAAAGTGGACAGACACGATGATGTGCTGAAGTGGACAGATGCGGTGATGCACTGAAGTGGACAGATGTGGAGAGGCAGATGTTGAAAGGGATGTCGAAGGGTAGCAGATGGAACTGATGTGACGCTGGCGCCGATATGGAGAGGCAGATGATGACAGGGACAAGACAATATGTAGCAGACACGACTGACACATGCTGGCACTGATATGGAAAGGGAGACAATGACAGGACAAGACGATATGAAAAGAAGACTCTTAATCTTAAGGCAAGGTTCGATGAAGAGTGAGCCTCCAATATGTAAGACTAGTATCTGCTGCAGGTGCAGACAGACACTAGAATGAGTGATGAGGAATAAACCGCTACTGTATTATAATCCACATGTACAGAATATATACAAGTGGAGAACAATGGGAATGAGAACAATAGGAGTGAGAACAAGGGAAGTGGAACAATGGGAAATGGTGAACAATGGGATCAAATATTACCAAATCACAGTGTAGGGAGTGTCACTCCCTTACAACAAGTATGTATAAAGTGTAGTAGAAGCTTTATTTGTTATAATGGCTAATAGCATTTAGTTAACCCCATAGAAGATATACGGTTATGTAGCTATTTACTGCTAAAGTGAGGAAAGGGTTCGATACGTTCGTCTTTATTCTGCCGATCCTCGGGAGCTACACTTAGAGAGACAGCGTTTCCCGGAATGTTCACCTGTTCAAGGCCCAGGGTCAACCAAGTGCCTCATTTCTACGCCTCTCGGAATTTTGAGAGACCGCGGTCGGGCAATTGAATGGACGCTCGGACATGGGAGCTCCAATACATCGTTATCCGTGCATTAGCTATTGTTGGTACGCTGAAATTGAAATTATCGGATGGCGATGCATGAGCTCCTACGATTACAGATCACCGATCACAGCGAGAAAACCTCTTAAAGCAACACACACACCGCTGCGAGCTCATATTCGCCGCGCTGTCATGCAGAATGAGGCTCGTCTTGTCTTGTGATCACATTCTCTTAAGGACCCCGGATTCAGCCTGGCAGGAAACCACATAGAAAATACTTTGAGATTCAAGCTGTTAACATGCTTGTGATCACTTTCAATATACAGACAATGCCTTTAATAATGAGAAACATTGCTATCACGAAAATACAGCTTACACTTCATCAGGGATTTGGGAATGTCTACACCCATTATGTAGACTCCCTAGATCTATAGTAAGCTTTTATACCGGCTAGTAAATAGGGATCTCGGGAAAGTAGTGTGTCTAGCCGAGTCTAGGCGAGCTAGCGAGCTCTCCTAGATGGCTCTAGACAATATAGACTGGAGACTTACTGATCTTCCCACCTTCCTGATGTTGTGTGAGAAGGGATTGGTTTCAATTTTCCAAATTACTCTCCAACAATCGATGTCCACGAGAGTACCACAAGTAGACAGATTCTTCCAAGAAAGTACATACAGACATAGAATTGTATTTAGCTCTAGAAGTCCCCGGGCAACTGCATGGCACTCAATCTTCAACCTTTGCATATATAAGACGCTCCATGATTTCTGAACGCGCCGTAATTTGACATTGGAAGGTCTCAGGGTGCCTATAATAAAGGTAGAACATAGATTTTATTAGGGATATACTCCAGAGTGATAAGTCTGTTGGGCATACGTCGCCAAGCCTGATGTGAACGCCTCCTTAATAGGGATTGGGTTTCCATTGGTGTCTTCTGCTGGGGTAATATTGAATGCCTTCAGGATCGAAGCAATAGCGATAAAGATTGTATTATCGGCCAGGTGTCTTCCTGGACAGATTCTAAATGGACAGTTGTCGATGGTTGCGGTCGGCTCAAGTACTAACTCACCGTCTGCCGAACCCAAAGGTCGCAGTGGGGTCCTTCACACCCGGCTGCAGGAAACGTTCAGGGATAAACTTATGAGTGTCTGGCCCATAATTTCTCTCGTCATGAAGTATGTGCCTGGGAAATATCAGCCAAAGACACGAAGAACGCATTTGGTTGCTCACCAGATATTTCCTAGCATTATAGAGCCTTTGGGTATAAAAAACCCGCCATACGAGTCATCTTGTGTGACAAAGTGCGGAACCATTGGTACAACCGGCTGCCAACGATAAACCTCTTTGACAATTAACCCGATGTATGGTAAATTTTCACGATCTCCAAACTCTGGCAGGCGATGCGCTCCAATAACCCTATCTAGTTCCTCCTGTGCCTTACGTTGTACTTCGGGATAGCATGCCATGGCGAGTATGAAAGTATGCAGAGCAGACGTAGTCTGTCAAAAGTAGTGGTGAATAAAACATATCATATAATGATGTCAAAAAATGGAATATCACGGTGTCTGATGCTGCGGCGTATGCAGTCGACCCTGCACCTCGTATAACATCCTCCTCATTAGCGGGTTTTTCAGGCATACGAGACAGTTCCTCCAATAACGATGAAGTGAATGACGGCAGAGCATTTCCATTTGCCTGAAAATTTAATTCTAACATTTATAGTGGTACTAGGGAATGATTCCTCACCATTGCATTCTTCACTGCTTCAAATGGCACTACAGACATAGCGGTGCTCGCTTTCCGCCAAACAGCAGCCTTTCTCTTAAAGCTTGCGCCAGGGAACCATGAAGGAACATATTTTACTGTAGTAAATATTAGTCAAGATCAATGAATCATAGTGCGACTCACAGATTGGCAAAAAATCAACCAAGAAAGCTCCAAAGTTGCCGGCAATGATCATCCCGGACATGCCCAATTCTGCCGTTGCTATATAATAATCGTTCTTTGGTGCTACTTTTATCCCGTAAATTATCTGAAGAGAACAGTAAGTCCACCGAAAGACACGCATATCATGTACCCACTTCCATTATAATTGCCCCGGCTGTATGACGGAGATGCTCTGCGAACTCCTTGGGAGTTTCATAAAGCCGCTGAAGCATCTCCCTAGAAGAAGTGATATGAATATCGATATCTTGAGTTCAATCTTTTTAATTTACCCACCGTATTTGTCTGAGTTGAATGGAGTTATATTCGGCCGCAGCGGCGAAATGAAATTTGTGGTGAAAGATTCTGCGATGGCGCCGCCACCAGTTTCCGTAAGGCATAAAAGCAAAATGCCAATCAAACCCTATCCTGTGAAGTCGTTTCAGAATGCCGAGAACATCATAAAAACAAATCAGGGGTTAAATTACAAATCGACAACCATGGGGAATTTGCATCTGTCGGAGTATATTGACGAGGCTTTCTCAAATAGGTCGTGAGCAACTTCAGGAGAGTTGACGGAAATCATGTTATAACCCAGAACATTGAAGTAGCACAGGTCACCTGTGCAGCATGACGAAAAGACCCAGATCTTTGTAGCACACCAACATACCATAGGTCTTCGCCCAGTCTGAGAATGTTGTCCATTCCTGTTCAGTCGGCATATTTGCGAGATGTCCAAACACTGATTTCGCTGGGGGCCCAGGTGGCAAACGCAATCCTATACATTATGGGCTTGACGGATAAGACATACCTTCCACAAATCGACATTACCTTTTGGAATCGGCTTTTTTCTCCATACAACCAGGCGAAAGACCAAAGCCAGGAGCAGAATGAGGCTCAAGCGACGTATATCCAGACCTAATATGTTCGTAATGTAACACATCCTGGGAGGGGATCACAGCGTTTGTGAACACAACCCCGTCTTATTACTTATAAGAGGCCAGATACGTACAAGCCTTGGAGCCGATTGACGAACCAATGGTCACTGGTGAGCATGAACTTCCATCCACCATCAGGGATTTGGGAATGTCTACACCCATTATGTAGACTCCCTAGCCTCTCTAGATCGATAGTAAGCTTTTATACCGACTAGTAAATAGGGATCTCGCGAAAGTAGTGTCTAGCCGAGCCTAGCCTAGCCAGCTAGCTCTCCTAGATGGCTCTAGACAATATAGACGAGAGACTTACTGATCTTGCCACTTTCCTGATGACGGGAAAGAGCCCTAGATCCGACAGTGATTAATAACCCCTAAACCCTTTCAGATCCTTAGTAACGACATCAGCTTATTTGGAGATTCGAATTGTGATTAGGTCTACATCATGTAAACAACGCCTACAAAGGATCCTGGATTTCCGAGCTTCTTCCGCTGTATGCGGTACAAGACCTGCCAATTACAATTCGGATCCTTCAAATCGCTCATGAATCCAATGAACACAATGAAATCGGAATATACTCTAAAATCCATGGAAGATATAACACTTTCTTGAGCACGTTCAAATCAAATCCTCAAAAATGCACGGCATACGTTATGTCGTCTGAAGAATTCTCCAGGCATTTTCCGTGGACATATAAGAACATTTCCCAAGTCGAACTATATATATATATTGGTATATTTAGAAAGTACCCAGAGAACACTTTGAACGTATCTGCCAATTTTCAAAAATTTGAACCTTCTACAGAATATTTTCCATCTCCATGAATTTTAGAGGAAATCCTGAGATCCAACGCTGTGACAGTATAGACGCCTCACTCAATTTATACTTTCTCCAGAGCTAGGCAAAGAACTGAAGTCTGACGGACCCCGCAATGAGGAAGTGTTTCCATCTAATCCCCCATTCTGAAACTGATAATGTGTAATCGGTTGATTTGTACTCTACAGCACAGCGTTCTACCAAAATGACAAATCTGTCTTCATGCTACAGCGGATTGAAGGTCTGCGGCCAGGGAAAGTGTGATTGCCACGGCTCTGGCATGGTTGGTTCTTGATGTGTCGAACTTGATTGTCATACAGATAGTTTCTACTCCTAATAAGACACCACTAATCGACTTTAGGGTGTTTTGGAGCACTTTAAAGTTTTGCGTAAAGGGATGTTAGTATATTTTCGACCCCTTTCTCAGTCTTATTCCGCTTATCCGGGACAGGGTAGCCCGGACCATTTGTTACCTAGGGTACACTGTATTTACTAGCACGGCTTAAATATCTGCATCCTAGGAGAAGAGAGGTAGATTTTTTCGAAGTACAGTCCATAGCTACACATTGAGTCCCTCTTCGTGGAGTCTCCTCCTGAAGGGTTACCCTACTAATCAGCGGAACCTACTAAACTAAGCACATATCCCGAACATTGCAACAATGTTTGTGGAGATGGTTCATGATCAGGTAACTGGCAAACATCTTTGGATCCGGCGTAATGATTCTTGGAATGCACGGACATGGCTGTATAATCCAACTATACTCTGTGTCTTCGTGTGCACTTATACTCATTTTACTCTGAGATATAGTGGTGAACATACAGTAACAGGGTAATAACAGTGAAACGTTGGTCGAACCCGAAATTGTGGTTGAAGCCTATAACCTGCCAGTGTAAGCTCATTAGGAATAAGTAATGATCGTTGGTGAGTGACTCTGCCAGACGCAGCTCATGTGAACAAGTGGTAAGACTTTTAAAGCTGGACGGGACATTTCCGCCTTGATGCACAAATAAAATCCTATATTTCAGTAGAAGCAAATCTGAAAAACTACTGTCCCAGATGTTGATCATGTTCATTGGATCGGTCACACATGTCAAATGTCATTTATTATTGAAGAATAAGCATCAAACCATCCAAGATTGAGGATGCCATTTGTTTCACCCATCCAAACTGCAAGTACGCCCAAGGATGAATCGACTTCCGCATTTTCCCTACGTGAAACAAACACGCTATGTAAGAGATATCCAACATGGCATTATATTGAGATTCCACTCACGTCGATGCATGTGCTTGTAGGAATACAGGATGTCACTTGTTCACCGCTTGGCTCTGCGATCGCCTTAAAAGAAAGAATCAATAACAATATGAGCAAGCAACTGAAACACCATTTTAGAGGCTCACAAGTGTAAAACAGCACACATCACCTTCCGGACAGTCTGCATTCGAAGAACAGACGGTACCGACTGCATATGCTTGTACACATAGGAAACTGAAGACGACAATTTGAGAGAGCTTGATCTGCATTTTTTATTTGCTGAGGATAACCCTGGGCGATGTATGTAGCAGCCATTTTATATGAACTGCTTAAGGTACGTATGCAATCTTTATTTGGACTACGGGTTACTCCAATGGGTAACTTGTAACCGAGTGATAGCTTAAACCAGATGACATTCAGCCTGCTCCCGAGAGATACCATTTTCAGTAACAACATACGCGGCCGTATGATCCTTTGTTACAATATGAGTCGCTTATCTGAACAAGATTGACAGTTATTCTAATTGTTGCCAATTGCAAAGAGCAACGCTCATTGCTGTGTATCCGATTGATTTGTCGGTGCTACCACCTCCCCAGTTCAACAGACACAACGACAACGGCACATACTCTGTCAGATGGCTCATGAGTACGGACTTCGTTGCAATGTTTGAATTACATAAGATGGTAAGCAAAACGATGAATGGAACGCTCTATATTTTTCCATATCGCTCACCGGGAGTTGGAACTATTGGATGTATTCTCATTCCTGGAAAAGCATTTGATGTGTATTATTAAATTAGTCGCCTATATCAAAAAGCTTTGATATATCCAATGCTCATGAACAGCTACATGCACCCGTGTCAGGTGAAAGGTACATGTGTGGGTCATTGATCGAGGAGATTTTTGAGCTCCAGCTGATTCGGCTTATGCTTGTTGACATAGCGTCAATATTTAGAGCAAGAATAATTATCTGTTATGGACCAGGTCCCCGGGCTTATGTGCATTGGAATATCCGTAGGTATGTATAAAAGAGAATGCCACCCAGTTTAATCCTTCATATAACAAATATAATCTCTCAGTTGAGACGATGTAATAATTGACTGAGGTGCAATGGCATTGAGAAAGCCTAGTATTTATACAAAAGAAAACAATATAGAGACAAAGACTTTAAGTGGCGACAACTCATTATAGAACAGAAAAAATAGAACAAAGGAAATCCTTCGAACAATGGGCACAAATCATGATTGCGGGTTGCCTCGCGTTTTCTGAGACCACCATACCTCCCTTTAAGCACTTCTAAGCCTTAGTTCGTAACACTTCAATATATTAGACTGGACAGAAATATTCTTTAAAACCTCAACTTGTGCTAATTTCTATTCCTCCATCTGCCAGTAATAAACATTGAATTCCATCGTCTTCGCCGTTACAGAGCTCTGGTTTTTTTCATAACCTCAGACATTCATTGATACCCGTTACAACGTCTTCCTCCGGTGGAATACCATATTTTTAAATTAATTCCATCATGGGGATGATACAATCAGATGTAGAGCATACTTACCTGGGCTTTTGTTTTGCGATTAAGTGGGATGCACGGACGGATCACGCCAGCACACTGGTCCGCGGCTTTCACCGCTGATAGGACCGAGACCACGACAAGAAAAGCCGAAACGCTTGTTATCCCGAATCACGTTTCAGGATATCTACGAAAAGTGGTTTTGTTAATTTAGATATAGGATATACTTTCTCTGAAGGCTCACCACAGTGCTGAGTCTCAAATTTCTGATCTCGAAATACCCTGTATAATTCGTGGAAAATATAAAGTTTGTCAAGAATGTTCAAGGATTGAACACGTCTCGAAAATTTGGTCCACTCTAAAGAATTCCCCGAGAATTTTCAAACTATATAATATAATGTTTTTTAAGACGGAATATGTATAATATTTTTGGTCCTCAGCTGGTGGAGGACAAAAGGGGATCGATCCTTCACTGGACAGGGGTCCACACTACTTATTCCGGCATTTGAGGAGCTTTTATAGGTTTAATGTGGAAAATGTCAGAAGAATTTCTTAGAACATATAAAATTCCACACACATCTTTTAAAAAATTGAACATTCTCAGGAAATCTCTATATTTCCATAAATTTTAGAGGATATAGAAATTAGCGCAGTGCATCTTGGTCCGAAACATATCGACCCAGTTTTTCTTGCTTTCCTGCAGAAATTGTGGATCGCACAGTACTTTTTGTTTCCGAAAATGAGATACCGACCAATAAAATCAATGAGCAAGACATAGATCTATCGATTTCTGGGATTAACTACCACTGCATGCCGTTCAGGCTATTGTTGTGCAGTTGACCTTGACACCCTCGGATTTGCAATCTCATGATCACCGAAACACCAGGAAAAGCCCTTGTTCCAAAAAATTTTAGGATCCTCAGTAGAGACTTATTTTATATAAACTCCGCCAATCACTCATCGGATCCTTAACCGATTTTAAAGTTGATTAGACATGTGATTGGCGGGTTTAGAGTCCAACGAACTTTTGGATCCTCAGAAGATTCATAACCGAGTTAAAATTGGTTAAGGATCTAACATGTGATTGCAGGGTTTAGAATCCAATGAACTTTACGATCCTCAAGATCCCTAATCAATTTTAACTCATAAGGATTCAATGGATGATTATTGGAGTGTATATAAAATAAGGCTCTACTAAGGATCGTAAAGTTTTTAGGTGACGGGGGTTGTCCCGGTGCTTTAAAGGAGTTTTTAGTTCGCGCGCCAAATTTAAACGCCCGCATTTATGTTCTAGCAATCAACATGGTACATGTAACCAGGGAAAACCCAGACGAAGCAAACACGTCAAGAAGATTATGCTCATGTGGCATTTCAAGCTTATGTTTCTCCGGATCTTAAAATCATTATGCCTCATGTGCAAGCTGGAAGTCGCTGGAAACCACAGCTTTATACCACCTGTTCATGCGCCTTGGGCTGAAGCTGTGAGTTGAGCCAGATCAACTCAGTACCAGCTCTTATTGGTCTTGACCTATACAGCTATGACATTCGGGATCTTCTCCACCCCAACGGATTTAACAGACTTTGGGATACCTCAATGCTTCGGAGTGCAACTCTATGGACAAACACAATGACCCTTCAAGGTCTATCGCACTTGCAATTATCATACCATTGTCAAGAAGCTAAGATGAATTCAGGTCAACTCGTTCAGACATTGGGTTTGTGTCCAGAAATCGAGACCTTCAATCTAGGACTCTGGGCTATTACAACACAACGAAGGCTTCAGACTTATTTCTTTCCTAATAGGAATAAATATCTCCTTGGGCTTATTGTCAGACTCCTCAACATCATGTCGTTTTCTGTGGATTTTGCTTGCATCAGGACTGACTTCGGCCTTGTACTCACTGATCGACCATCGCTATTGCCCGGCCTGCAGAAGGTGGACATATACGGTTTCCTTTCTACAGAAATCAGCCATGCCGTCAAAGAGTTTTGTATCTACCAGGGTACCGGCAAAAGAACAGATCCGTTGGATACGGGAAGGTTAAAGTTTTACCCAAAAAGGAGCATCGAACCTGATACCCGTGATCCTTTGCTTAAGCCGGCAATGGTCAGCGTCGCAAAACAGGCGTCGGCTGTTTAAAATGTCAATCATCAGGACTTTGTAAATGGCGTTTCACGCTTGAAATTTGATGGTATAATTTCTCATTAAAAGGACTCAGCGTTTGGGAGGAAACTGCTAATCATGAACATGGATCAAATAAAGAGACAATAGATTCAATCAGCGATGACAGGCCTAGTGGCAATACAAATCTAACATAGGTCTCTCCAGGGCAGATTTTCAGGGTCAGGGATATTGGGTTGTCGAGTAAATGACAGTTGTTCGTTATTTTTGGCACGGAAAAACCCGACGAATGCAGAATGTTTGGATCTTTCTTACAATGACCTACAGACCCTAGACGGGGATGATGTTATATCATCCTCGTTTAATTAAATGGTCACTTATGATAGTGAATACATACAAATGTGATATGAGGACATGAGATAGCTACAGTAACGTGTGAATTGTGATTATTGTTAATAGAAGGATCGGTTAGACGGATTAGGTTAGAAGGATATTCTTGGCTCTGCTTGTGTTATTTGTGGATTGGTTGCAACGGTGAAGTCTTCAGGAGAGACTTAAAGGCGAAATGCCATTCAACAGCTTGCGACTCGCATTCACAGTCACTCAGTCACTCGTTTCACTTCAATCGCTTATTTGTTGTTATTTTGATTTACGCGCGGAAGCAAATCATCCCCGAAAGAAAGTTGAATTTAGACGCGCATCGGGATCCCCCTGGTTTGCCTCGTTGCAGCGTGTGTCGTGCAGGAGCCCGGAGGCGCATTCACACTCGGAACGCAGCCCAACGCGTACGTACAGGTTACGGTGTACAGTCTACGATTAAAAATATCCCATATAATCTCAAAATATGTCCATTTCCGATTATCCTTCCTGGCTACCAAAACGTCCCCCTCCCCCAGCCCCCGCCTCGACCTACCAGTCCTCACCAGAACAGTCTCATCCCCCTGCAGCAGAGATATTCAACACGACGCCAGGACGGAAGCCAACATCTCGTTCTATCAGGATTGTGGCTAGGGATGCCCATCTCCCATGGAGGGAACCTACTGGTGATTCTGTAGAAACCCGTGTTCAGCCGAATCCTAAGCCAAATATCACTATGCCCCCTCCACGTCCTCAGCCACGTTTTCGCGCACCCAGCCTTTACTTGGATTTACTTCGCTCTCCAGCACTCTCTATGCGGATTCGCTACATACTGCATCCTGTACTAATATTTGGCCATCTGGTCCTTCAAACATATTTTGATTTCAATGCAGTCTTTATGATACTTCAGTGAGTCGTTTCGCCGTCTATCGTATGTATCTTCACAGTTTTCATCCAGAATATCATCGCACCCTGGTCCTGATAACAACGCCAAGAATTGGGCTCTTGCAGCGACCGCATACATAGCTTGTTATGTTTTCCAGATAGTAGGTGTATTCATAATATACGAACTTATATACAGCTTTTGGCGACGCTGGCGCGTCAGTAAGTAACATTCAATCCAAGGCCACCCCTCACTATTAATCACCTTTCTTCTCAGAACGACCCCTGATCCTCCCGATCTACCTCTCCTCCCCCGCACGGAACCTCGTTGCATTAACTTCCTACACCCATTACTGTTTCTTAGCCTACATCCGCCGTTCCGCTCGCCCCTCTCTTCATTCCCTCCTCCACCCCAACTCCAACGACAGAGCACTCGCTGCATCTCCTGCCTCTTCAATTTCCTCGTCATCCAGCTCTTCATCGTTTTCATTTCCCTTATCATCTTACATCGCCGAAACATGCTTCTTTCTTTCACAAAACACGCCAACAGTGCTCTTACTCTTGCCTCGCGCAGCCCTCTCCCTCTCCCTCCTCTTACAACCGCCAGCTGGCCCCGGTCTCGGTCGTGACGGTACGTATTTCGACTCCGGAAGTGGAGCGTTAAGTGGCTATGCGAAGGGTATTTTACTTGCGAATGCTGCGTGGACTATCTGGAGGGCATTGCTGGTTTTGGGGAGTGTGTAAGTGAATCCATATTGAATTTTGATTAAATTCTAATTTTTCTTTCTCGCATCACATCAGAATCGGCCTCTGGATCCTTTCCGGTGCAGCCTGCGGCGGAATATGTGGTCCCCGTTATCGCTGGGAAGAAGAACCCGACCTTGAGGACTCTCGATCGCCACCTACAAGTCCTACCGATACACCCGGAACCATGCGCGAAAAATCTACCCACCCGCACACGCACTACCCTCTAACTCACACAGATGACCTCCCCCTCTCTGACACGTGGCCCTGGAAAAGAGGAACCCGCGCACGTGTAAGGGATGCATGGGAGTTCTGTCTTACGAATACATCCGGAGGTTGGGGCACAAGGGAGAAAGAGAATGAAAATAGCCGTATGCATGGTCATCCGAGGGAATACAGCACCACTGTTGTCCATGCACGACATGCTGATAATCCGAATGCTGACGACGACGACCTCGCAGGCCTCGAAGAAGTCATAAAACGCAGTGTCTTGGGCCGCAGCGGTCGCCAGGCTACATACTCCCCACGAGAAGGCGAAGGATTGAGTGATATCATCCCTCCTACTCTTTCTCCAGGGGATGATCCTGCATTCACTTGCGGGGGCTGGGTAGCCGATACGGCGTTTGGGAGCCAGAGAAGTAGGAGAAGTGATCCGTTGAGGGTTTTGCCGTTTCCTATTCGTGTGGGGCCCCTTGGTGGTGCTAGTGGTGGCGTTGGCGGCGGCGGCGCGACTGCGACGAGTGTGGGGAGCATTCCATTCCCGAGTCCAACGCGTTCGAGGGCGGAGAAGACTCTTGATGTTCCTGTGGTGGCTAAAAATGAGGATGATGAGGACGATGTGGAAGGCATTGAGGGGCTCGATGATCTTGAAGTGGGAGATGATGAGGATGAGGATAATGATGTTGATGTTGACATTGAAGCAGAGGAAGACGAAGCACATGGCGAAGAAGCGGATGAGGAGGAACAAGAACACGGTTCAATGAGCAGCCTTGGCAGACCCGTTGTTCAAGGCGAGAAGTATCCGTTTATAGGACTTGGTACGGGCTTTATGGCTGGACTGGCGACGAGGACTGCGAGCTCGAGGAATGGGTCACGTTCACGAGGCGGGACGGTGTCGAAGAGTGGGACTCAATCTAGCAAGGGCGGAACACGGTCCAGTAAGAGTGGCACACAATCCAGCAAGAGTAATACGCAGTCTAGCAATGGAACAGGGCCAAGATCACGAAGCGGGACAGGCTCTGCTTCCCACAAAAACTCACATTCAACCTATTCCACGCACCCCGCCTCGACGCCCTCACATTCCCACTCCCACTCCCACTCCACGCACCCCGCCTCCTCCCCACCCAATTCGAACCTTGCTTCCTCCCCCTCCAACCCCGCTTCGTCGCCCCATCCCCCTTCCAACCTCGCTTCATCGCCCCACCCCCCCTCCAACCCCTCTACAACACCTCGCTCTGACTCCAGCGCCAGTCCTCCGGCTCTCCCTCCTCCCCCGCCCGCTCCAGCGAGAGTGAGAAGACATCACAGAAGGGGAACTGGACCCTTGCCTACAGGTCTTGCTTCAAGTGCAGCACCGACGCCGAGGTCTGTTGGGACGGAGACTGGAGATGCAGACGCAGACCCCGATGCGCTTTATCCCGATATTGATGCGCTTGCGATAAGGTCCAGAACAAGGACTATGTCTTCTAATGTTGCTGTGCGTCTTAGTGGGAGGATGCGCACGATATCGGGTGTTGAACCAGAGCCGCAGCCAGAGCCTGAAGTGGGTATGGTGGATTATGATGATGATTTTGATTTCGAAGTTGAGGATGGTGAGGAAGCAAGGGGACGTACGAGACCTCAGTCGGATGACGGCGGTCCAGATGGAGGAGGGGCACAGGAACTGGAGTCCCCGCGTTCACACTCACACGTGAACGGTAACGGTATTTGTCCCGGTCCTGGCGAAGAAGACGAAGATAGCGTCGGACTCCTCAGTCCCGCAACTCGCAGCCCGCGGCACAGCCTCGGCCCCAGTCCACGAGCAAGCCTACGAAGTCTACGCAGTCGATTATCGCTGTCTGTTATTCCAATGTCCCCACAAGGACAAGGGCAAGGACCGGCGCAGGGGCAGGGATATGCCCGTAGTGTCAGCCATTCCCGCTCGCATGCGAATAGCCTTAGCAATCACAGCCGCTCCCCCGCGATTAGCCAACACTCGAGTGTCAATCCCAATGCCAGCTCCAACGCCAGTTCTCCCGCAACCCGCAGCCGCGCACAAAGTCTAATCCAGAGCACCCGCAGTCGCACTCAGAGCTTTATTCAACGGTCTAGAGCAAGTTCGGCGGTCAGATCGAGGGCTGATAGCCAGTATTCTGGCTCGCCGCACTCGAACTCGAACTCCAATTCGCAGTACCACAGCCCCAGCGGTGGGAGCAGACGTGAGAGCGTGATCGGGAGTGGTGGGAGCAGGAGGGAGAGTAGCGGTTTGGAGAGTAGCAGCGGTGGTGAACGCGAGAGGGAGGCTAGCCATGCAGTGGGGATCGAGGAGACGTTTGGGAGGCCGGGGGAGTTGGCGAGGCTCAGGGAGATAGAGGAACGTGGTTCCGGTTCGGTGCCGTCTAGTCCTGGTGCAGGGTCTGGGCTAGAGCCGCCACCGTCGAGTTTGGGATTAAGACACGCCGCGTCGCATACGCCGTCGGATATCACTGAGATGACGGAGATGACGGAGCGCGCTGGTGGGGTTGTGGGTGAGTCTGGACAGGATCAGCTCGAACCCGAGCATCACCGTCTGAACGCAGAGCGAAGCATGGCCCTCACCACTGAAACGAGCTACACTGACCTCAGCACCGCGCATGAGTCATTCGTCACCGCACCCATGACTATTGACGGGTCTACCACGACGGACAGCATCGGAACGGCGTCTGGGGCGCATTGGGCGCCGCTGAGGGGGCATCATCATGTTCACGGGGGACATTGGGAGGGTCATCATGGGCATGAACCTGCATAAGTGCTGTGTTTTCGTGATGTCTGGGATATTATTTAACGTCCATGGGTGTTGATCGATTCGTCACGACCACCGACTTACGGTTATTTGCCCCACCTCACCCCACCTCACCTTCCCCTATGCGTAATCCCGCGCTTGCACTCCACTCACCTCTGTTCTCTGTTCCAACACCTGATATATTATACTCCTACCTCATGTTATGGATGGATTGTGGACCCGGATTGGTTTTTAGACCACTTTCGATTATTCTTCCCTTATCATCAAGTTCAGACTTTTCTTGTCGTACAATTCTCAATTCTATGCCTGTGTTTCGTGTTGTGTTTTTTTTTTCTTTCACGCTTATGACTGTTATCGATTCATCAAGCACGTTACGACGAAGTTTCTCAATGCCCAATGCCCAATGCCCTCCGTTATCTTGACGAACATCTTTTAACGACTTGCCTTGCCGCCTTCCCCCTACTCTATTCTTCATCGCCTTTTCTAATGATTATGATTTCCTTCCACCTCTCAAATGATTCTCTATCTCCAAAAGATTCCATTTGTTCCCGCCATGCAATTTCTTCCATTATTCCACGACCCCCCACATTCCCATTCCCACTTACATTCACCCTCCATATGCAAAATCGGGCCACCGTCAACTCCCCCAGACATCGATTGACCCGAACGCCATCTTCTCGTTTCCGACTCATCGTGCACTCTGCAATCTGCAATTTTTAGCGCTTCAAGTTCATAAGTACACATTGACCTTAGATTGATATCCTGTTATTCGTTTTTTGTATCATGTTTCATCTGTTAGTTTAAGTCATTACTTAGTACTTGGTACCAATATAAAAGTGTTTTTGCTTGATTTCGATGTTATGTCTCGCTGAGTAGTCCCCAACTAATTGAAAATTAACAGGTCTTTTGTGATTCGCCATCGACCGCACTTCAACCGACAAACATCCGCCAGTAGGGATCTATACATACTGATATGCATTAGCGTCATTTGCATATTCCCCCATCGACGAAACTAGCCATTGGTAAATCATCTCTGTTTATCATTTGGTCGTTTCCCACTCCAACCGTACCTGAATCCAATTTCAAATGAAAAACAGACATTTTCTTACTTGCCCCTCTGGTGATGCAAGCCTGACGTTCCGAGTTCAGCACCCCTCGACAACGCTCTTGCTATGTTCGTTCTCTCCAAACCAAGGGCTATATTGTCAATACCATCCATTCTTTAAACAAAGTCTATAAGCTTAATTTTGTTCCTTTTCTAAAGCACAGCATTCCCACAGACACGCCGCCTAATTTGTAACTGCTATCTCGTCTCACAAAACGCACGCCACACCTATTTATGTCTGGTATCATGAACGTCTTGACATACTCACCTCGGCTTTGATTGGCAACCCTACGCCGTACAGCAACCCAAGTTGAACTAGGACTACTAGGACTCATAACATGGCACCAACTTTGGGCTGTCTGACAAATGCCTTCTTTGAGACCAGCCATCTTTTGCCGTTGAGATGGCTGCGCTTGCCATTGTTAATTGCGACAATTGGGTTGAGCAGTGTTTGCATTGCTGTTGGTGCACAGGCTCTGGATAAGTGAGCTTCTATAACTCTATATTTTTCAAAATTTGGTGGCAGGATGAAAGTTTACTAACAAATGCAATTGTTCGCGCTTGCCACTGCAGGAGCACCATGTTGGAGAAAAACTTCATGGCGTTGGCGCAGAAAACGGGGACTTATGTCGTGTTTGATATGAACGGTGAATGCCACACGTACGAGTTACATCCTATGTGATACTCACATCCAGCGACAATAATCAAATTCCCAGACATCAAAGCAACCTCAATCGTTCTCACTCTCATAGCCTCCCTCATCGCCTTGACCTCCATCTTCTTCTCCATCACACTTGGTTTTGACTGGATTGTGCATCTTCTCCGCCCCACGCCTATGGCATATACCACAGGCAAAGAATGCAGTAGCTCCCCAGACGAGACCGCACCCATACAACCTCCCATCCGTCTCCCGTTCTCCACCAGAACCCTGGGATTTCAAACACTGATTCTGTCCTTCCTAAGCATCTCGGCCCTCGCAGTCCTGATCCCTTCCACTATATTCGCACGTACAGGGTCGGGGCATCTAACGATTCAAGGGGAATCTACAGACTTTTCACACGATGCCAGGTATTGGGATTACGGATTTTGTGAGTATTCGACATTCAGCCAACTCTCACATCACATTTGAGAGCATCAATTAAGTATTCACTATCCTTGTTCTTGTTTCGCAGTACGATGCTTGGCAGCAGCCCCTTGGTTCACTCTGGTATTCTCAGCCCCTGCGAGTGTGGTTACTTGGATTGCATGGAAGTACTCGCCCAAATCCCTTCGAGGCAGGAAGTATTAAAAATGAACAATGGTGTGGTGGCGTTCTTATAATTATGCATACCATATCTATGATTTTTATGATTTGAATATATACACATTGTAACATTGCGATGTAATACGTGGTACAGGTTGAAGGCGTCAAATGGGAGGTTCGGGGCTTTTGATAAGACCGGTCGGCGGTGGCTCACTAGCAAGTATACGTAAAAACACGAGTACAACTATAGTTCCGTCCATTTTACTGTTGGGAATATAAATAATATGAAGGTATGCTTTGTTTGGACTAATTATCCCCTTTGCTCAGTGAATCAGTGACCATGGTTCACTAGCATAAAGGGTTCAAAACAATATTGGCACCACCAATAATGTGGTGCGGACAAATACTTTAGGTCTATCATGGAATCAATATTGGATCCACATGTCAAACTTATGATTCCTTAAGTCCCAGCCACACCAGTAAGCGCCGAGAATAAGGTGGTGTAGCTGCCCTGACCGTGCGTCTACAATGTAATCGATACCATTCTTGCCACACCGTTAATAGTCGTCCGCTTCCATCCAAAATATATTGGTACAACTTATCCCTGATCTTTTTTCGTGTTGTACTTTGACATTGGTTGTGATCTCGTTGCTTTGCTGCATCTCCATTAAAACCTTGAGATAAGGGGGGAAGCGTCTGGAGGTAAGGGAATTGTGGTACCCTCCATATTGAAGGGGGGAAAGGGAGAGATTACCAGACTCGATTCAAGGTATGTAATATGCTGGCTTTGGCAAGTGGAGTACGTACTTCGAAGTGTTAGTTTTCGAGCTCCGACTGGTCTTCCTGGCAGGGCATTTCAAATTGCAGGGATGGTTCGTTAGTATCAAAAACTCCCTAACTCAAACGACTGTCTCATTCTCCATCGTTATCCAATTTCGTGAGGCGTGAGGCGTGATCGTTAGTATCTGTCAGACTTTCTACTCACCAAAGTTGGGTGATGGCTCCATATCCCTGGTCCACTGGCCGTCGCAGAAAGGCTGTTGGGGACATTACGGCGGATCTCCGGCCCTTTAACAGAAGTACAAAAATATCTGGCTGGTGAGCGATACTTCTGCTCATTAATTACTGTAAAACCGATTTCCCACCTCGTAGAATTGTACGCCACTGTTTTCCAAAAGAAGGTACCCGTACTCCTCCAAAAAATACTATTGTCAACAAAATCACTGCTATCGTTCACTGTCAATCATCAGATAGATATCCCGATAAGTCCAGACGTTGGCCACTATCATCCTATAGCATTAATGTGCCTGCGATCACAACTCAGAACAAATTCGTATTTCCCACAAGGAAGGAGTTTTGACACCTCCCTTGACATACGCCTCGCCCCATCGTGATGCCTTTACTTCTACAAAGGCAGTCCCAGCACTCATGCACTAAACTAAGTCTAGAACGAATCTTAATTTCCGCCTATGCCCAGAGATAAAACCATCCCTGACATCTAGTTTAATATCTACGAAATACATTAATACCACAGCCCAAAAGGTAACCCATTATGGCAGACAGTAATCCCGATCACTGACACGCTGTGCCATGCCTCTTTTTGAACTCTATCTATTCCCATTCCGACGTGCCCGATATTCATCTTTCAATATTGACGACCTCTGCTCCGAAAATCGCTGCAGATGCCACCGATATACGAACGACAGTGCGCGCTGCGCTGCATCGTCATGATATCTCTGCTTGACTATCCCTTTCCATGTATCCGTGAGCTCCCGTTCCAACACTCGCCGGGGCTGAACGCCATTTCGAACAAATTCCTCGGAGCGCCGTCGGGCGACATGAGGCTGGACCCCGATGTCCACGAGGGATTGATAAAGTGGCTCTGGGGCAGGAAATGCGACGTTCGGTTGGCCGTATTGATTTACAGGAAGTCTCTGATTCGGTAAAACCACTGCGCCATATCTATGCTTGATGGCTAAATACAATAATAGCCCGGGTGCGTCGTTTCGATATTCCAGTGGTATTTCGAAATGGTCTATGTCTACACCTTCGGACCTCAATTCCTCGAGGTCAGACCTGGTGAGTTCACGTGGCATCTTGAGGGAGTGAGTTGTTGTGTGTCTTTCAATTGAAGCGATGGGACAAAGAACTCCTGTATTTATAGGTATAGAGTAAAGGGTAATATCACTGGTGGCTAACGCGTGGTCGTCAGATGGTCATCTTCCTGTGCAGCAAAGAATGAGATGGGGAAAAGTCGGTTAATTTATGCATGTACCGTTCTTCATACTATGCCGCTTCTCTCGGTAGGAGGAGCCGCTACACAGCCTCAAGGCTCACACGGCGTTGATATGCAAACTATAGGCGTATTCCTTGATAGGTCAGGTTCACCCCGCATCTATAATTAGTTCATATTGAGTTTATATTGAGTATGTTTATAATGACATCTCTACTTGCATATGTTCACATCATATATTAATATTTCCATAAAAGGCAACTTTCATGCATTTTCGTTTATGCTAGCAATAGCTCTCTTTCGCTTCGTCCATTCCCTCGCTCTATTCCTTCGTTCGGCTTTCTCCCTTTCTCCTTCAGTTTTCGAGGGTTCGGGCCGTTCGGGTTGCAACTCGGGGCTGCTCCCGTCACTATCAGAACCATATGCAACCAAGTTGCCTTGTAGCACAGAGGCCCCTTCTGATTTGCCTGGCAAAGATTTCTCTTTCTCAAGATTGTCTTCTTCCGCTCGGGAAGCCAATTTGATCTGTTCCCATGCGTTCCGCCATCGTCCCCTGAGAAAGGCAAAACGTTGATGGGCACCATGATTGGCCAAAATCCTCATTTCAAGTTGAGCGGGATTGAGAGACGTCAACAGATGCCTCGCAGTTCGCTCCATTAATGTGCTTTGTGCAACGTCGGGCTATTCGGTCCTGAGTTAGTACTGTAGGAGCGAATTCTACGAGCATCGCTAATACCTCTTCATCATCATCGCCCCATTGTTCACGATCCTGTTCGAAGTCAAGGACTGGATCTGGATCTGCTTTCCGTAAAGCACGGAGCCTTTCCTGGCGTCCCGCGTCTGCCAATTTCCGTCGTTTTGCACTATGGTACTCTTCAATCTCTGCGGGAGTGAAAAAAAATGTATCTTCTGAGTCGGAAGGGAGATCTGACCACCCCGTAGGAGAAGGGGGGTCTGCTAGAGCTTTAGCGTCACGGTGAGCTTTGACACCCGGAAGGGAAGTTAACAGTAACCGAGCATCGTATCTGTGACAAAGACCATGTAAGCTCATATGAATGAGGCAATCAAAGGAGCAATGAAAATGACTGCTTTAGTCGCCGATATGCTTTCCATGTAACATAATTTATATACTCATCAGTGGGTTCAAGCCAAAAAAATGGAAAGAAAAGGAACTCTTATATTTCTGGCAACTCTTCTACTAAATATGCTTTGTATAATGAGCGTACCTATCCACCCATACTTCCACCTCTGGTTCGGGGCCATCGCCATGCCATTGTATAAGACCACCCTGGCCATTACCATGGTCATGCATCGTGAGAGCCTCAACAAGGTCTGGTCGATTGCGGACGATGGCAGCTTCGTGAGCTTGAACAAATGGGATATTTGAGGTAGTGGCGCTTTGCGAGGGAATTTGACCTGTCTCAATATTATAATCAGGGGAGCCTCGGTGGGTATGCTGTTTGCGTTTACGATGTGAGGACATCGTGGAAGTTTTGTAGATTAGGCGTCACATATAACGCGTGACCTACGACATCATCTCTTCTCGCATGATCGTAATGTTCTTTCCTAGACAGGTTGAAGAATTGACGCTTTTACAATGCTCTTTACTTCCTGATGAAATCCTGGAATTTATATTCTCTCGATCTGAAGATTTCAAGACGTGGACACTCGCGGTTGGTGAGCCTGGCGGTAACACTTCCCCCACATCGCATGTATCGTGTCCAGCACACTTCTCCATCAGAATACACGGCTCCCCGGTCTGGTTTGAAGTGGAAGTCTCCGAGGACTACCCACAGGAAGTTTCGAATTTTAACGTTGGCGTTCGCGGTCATAACATCTCCCGGACAGAACAACAACGGTGGCAAGACATTGTGCAAGACGAGCGTTCTAAGATAGGCGATACTGCGTTGGTATTCACTTATTATATGCGTATCTAATATCACAAACACGTTTGCCCCAGATATCCGCTATATGAATTATTTTCTTTGCATCTGTTACCGCAGCTGCGAGAGGAATACCTTACACAGCGTGAGGTACCTCAAACAAAAAATGTTACAGATTTAAAAATCTGCAAACAGCCTTTTTTCCATGCTCTATTTACATCTCATCACCTCAAATCACCTCAAAAGCGGCGATCGCTTCAACAATGGGCTTCTGAACTTCGGTTGACTGGCCTTGCGAAGGTAGGACATCCCGGACTTATATATTGTTCAGGCTCCCAATCAAGCGTCGAGGAGTTTGTCACAAGGGTCAAAGGGATGCAATGGCTGGCACTAAGAATGCGCTTTTTGGAGCCGTTGTTTGTATCTGGACAAGAGGCAGACGGACACGAATGGACCGAAGTTGAGAAAATAGGAGGAGTTGTAGAAGAAATGAAGAAACTTGGACGTGAAAGTTATGTTCTAGATTTGGGGATTGGTAGCGGGGGAGCTAAGTAATGTGCCAGGCGGAGAGCGTTTTAATCAGACTGGACTGCACCATTTCTTCTGTCAGGGGTTGGGTCTCGCCCTAGCGTATTAGCCTATATTAAGCTTCCCAAACAGAGAGTTGTACACGGAACTTGACTGTGATGTCGTATTTTACCGCCACAAAGTGCGACGTGCAAAATGGTGTGGCCTCTTTCAAGACTTTTGCGAGCCATAATGTGGCGTTATCTCTGGACCTTTATTTGTAGAAAATTTAAAAGGTTGGTCATCAGATTTCATGGTAACCCTCACTTGTCTTACTCATAAGGGGACACCATGGAACTTTACTGACAAATGTAGTGAAGCTTTCCAAACATTGAAGGATGCTTTCATGTCAGCCCATACTGGCACACTTAATGTTTGAAGGTTCAGTCATATGGACTGAAAAATAACTGTAAACTGAACTGAACTGCAACTGACATCAACCAAACTGTTGGTTGCAGTTATAGTAGGATTGACAGTTCATTAGTTGCCAGTTCTACCATCTTGAGGCATTACTTTAGCAGAAAGACTGGTTCAAACCACTGCTATGAACCATTTGGTGGTTGGCAGACAGTGACATAAATATGTGGTTGTAGATACATGAAAAACTCAAACTTGAAGGATTTGTAGCTGAGCAATGGGGTGTGACATCACAGATATTATATGAATGATTGACTTAGTTACCATTATCAACCCTCTGACTAGAGCCCCCTTCTCCTTTTCAGGCTTAGATCTTAACATCCTGCTTATCTCTGACCTACTCGATACCCCATGGAATGCCCAGATCTACACCAAGATTGACCTCAAACATGCCTATCACTTGGTTCAGATTGCTGTGGGAGATAAGTGGAGAACTACATTCTGTACCTGTTACAGGGCATTTGAATAGTTGGTGATGCCTTTCAGGCTTGCCAATGCCCCTTCCATTTTTCAGTACTTTGTTAACAATATTTTTCTGACATGCTTGACATATGCATTATTGTTTATTTGGATAACATCCTATCTACTCCAAGGACCCTGCTCTACATTTCAAGCAGGTCTGCAAAGTCCTCCAGAGACTTTGCTGACACCATCTTTTTGCAAATGGTAAAAAGTGTGCTTTTTGACACAGACTCAATTGAGTACCTACATAGATTTCATCATGGGTCCCAACAGACTCCAGATGGATGAAGCTACTGTAAAGTACAAGTCATCAAGGATTGGCCCAAGCCCCACAAGGTTAAGGACATTCAGTCTTTCCTTGGATTTGCCAATTTTTACTGGTGGTTTATCCACAATTAATCAAAAATCACCATTCCCCTTGCTCATCTTACTCATAAGGAAACTCCATGGGATTTTACTGATAAGTGTCATGCAGCTTTCAATCTTTTGAAAAATACTTTTTCTTCAGCCCCTATCCTTTTACATTGGAAACCAGAAATCCCACTCAACCTGTCCACCTTGGTGGAAAACCTATGCTTTGACTGGACAATGGGATGTCTGTCCTAAAGAAAGGAGTAGCAACTATGCCATGGTAAATCTGCACAACTGAAACCCATTTTCACAAACATGCAACTTTCACATCAGTCCATGCTACTTACCTCATCTATCCAGTCATGTATGGTATTATCATTATGGTCATTGAGAAACTATATCAAGACATTGTATCAGCAATTCCACTAGACCCTGTAACCAAGGCACACCATGGACCCCAGCCAATCCTAGTTGGTCTCAAGGTTTCATTAGACTTGACAACCACATACTCTGATGGACTCCATCTCAGAATTACCCAGTACAAACATGACCATCCACTCTCAGGACATTTCAGGCTTAACAAGACTCTATCAATGATTCACAGAGAATACACTTGGCCTGGACTCTGATATTTTGCTAAACACTATCATATGTAAATCATGCATCACTTGTTCACACTTTAAAGCACAGCATTACAAGCCATATGGCCTTCTCAAACAGCTCCCAGTATTGGAATACCCATGGAATTCAATCTCTATGAATTTCATTGATCATCTACCAGACTCCAAAGGCTTTTCTGAAATTTTAGTCATTGTTGACAGATTATCCAAGCAAGGTATTTTCATCCCTACATGATACCATTATGTCTGTGCAACTAGCAGAACTTTTTGTTATCCATGTATTTTCCAAGCATGGTGTCCCATCCCACATAACTTCCAATTGAGGTGCTGAGCTTGTGTCTCAATTCTTTATATCCCTCAGAAAATCCCTTGACATGAAGTTCCATTTTATGTCCAGGTTCCACCCCAGAGGGTGATAGACAAACTGAGTATGTCAACTAGACATTGGAACAATACTTCCATGTATGTATATTGCAACTACCAATAGGACACCTGGAAATCCTCTGACATACAACAATGCACCCTCTGCCACTACTGGCATATCACTCTTCTTTGCCAATAAGGGTTATAATCCCAATATCACAGTACATCTGGAGTGCAGTCTTGCCTCCACTCATCTTCAGGATTTTGTCACAGACCTTGATGAACTTCATCAAGAACTCCAGAATGCAATAAAATCCACCCAGGAACAATACCATGTTCTGCAGACAGAAATTGGACCACACCGCCTGACTTAAAGATTGGTGACCATGTTTTTGTAAAAGCTCAATTCTTCCAGACAACCCAACCTTCCAAGAAACTTGCTGAAAAGTACCTAGGACCCTCTGAAATCATAGCACAAGCTGGTTCAGTATCCTGGACCCTCCAGCTGTTAGATGTTGATGGTATAACGAAAATGGACAAAGTTTTTTTATGTATGACTAAGCTACTGTAAAGTACACCTTAGCCAAGTGTATTCTATGAAAGTGCATATTTAGTAAATCATGAGTTTCCTCAACAACTTACAACATAACTAAAACCAACATGCCCACTTTGTATGTTGTTGAGAATGCACCCACTTGACACAAAATCTGTCTGAAAATTGAAAACAAAAATCTGCTGCACCCACTAGATGCAATATTCATCCAAAACTTGAAAATACATTGTGCCCACTAGACACAGAAATCATCTGGTACTTTTGGCATTGAATTGAACCTCAGAGCATCCCTTGCTCCTAGTACACATTCCCCCAACCTCCCAGAAAAAAAAAATGCTGGACCTTGAAGCCCTTCTCGTGACTCCTATTCTGCACAACAACATTAGACACACAATATAAAATTGCTCTCCTCTGTGCTAGTAGTGAGAGCCTCTGGGTTTTCAGTAGGTGATCCATTTGATGATGAATCAACTGGGTTCAGTGTGGGACAAACACATGCAATATGACCTTCACCATTGCATCTATAGCAGTTTCTTGGCCATTTCACAATTGGTGAGTCTGTTTTCATTTTCATTGTGATTTGACTCTCAGTGTCCTTCTGCCCTTTCAGATGGCTTTCTTCTTCTACCAGCACTGCAGAATTATCCTCAATGGTAAGTGATCCCATATGCTGCATAAGAGTAGTCGCAATGGCACCAAATTTGGGAGCTAAACAATAAATTAGGACATCTGGAACATCCTCTTTGTGTAACTCAACTCCAATTGCTCGAAGTTGCGAAGCAAGAGTCAGAATTCCATGTACATATTCCATCACCAGTTTTTCGACATTGTGATGGTATGTATACAGCTGCCATTTCAGTGAGATCCAGTTGGCCCAATTGTTTGCCTGGTAAATTTTTGCAAGTACTTTCCATGCCTCAGGTCCAGTGGTACAATCCCGAATATACAATTGTTGACTTGTTTCGATTGTAAGCCCAATTGCTGTGTAACCATCCTCTGAATGCTTTTCCCATTCCAAATACTCTTTGCTACTCTCATCTTTAGGTGGCTTTGTTCCACTACTCATAACACTCCAAGATCCAGAATGACATAGAACCATTGACAGTGAAAATTTCCATTCATGGTAATTATCACCTGAGAGTTTTGGGATGCTTGCAAGTAAGGCGTTGATGTTAGACATAAGATAATGAGATAGTATTAATGCGACTTTTTAAAGCAACAAGGCAGGGCCCATAACCTGTTAAATGTTGATGGTATAATGAAAACAGACAAAGTTTTTTACATATGACTAAGCTACTGTAAAGTACATCTTAGCCGAGCATGTTCTACAAAAGTGTGTATTTAGTAAATCGTGAGTTTCCTCAACAACTTACAACATAATATAACTAAAACCAACACTAGCTCCCAGATAGCATGCAGTACACCTGGTATTTCATGTTTCAATGTTAGAACCTTGTACTGCTAACACCATCCTAGACTGTATGCAACCTCCATCCCTCTCCAGTAATCATAGACAGAGAACCTAAGTTTGAAATATTACAAATTTCAGACTCAAAAATTGACAATCATCAACATACTTGTAAACTGCTCTACTTGGTCAAGTGGGTGGGTTCTGATGGCATTGATAAAGAAACATCTTGGATTTTGGCCATGGAACTCAGGAATGCCACAGAGATCATATTTGACTTCCACACAGACTACCCTGGGAAACCCAGTCCATTATCCTCCCTCTAGCTGTGATACCTGCAGACTCTGTACCCATTTTGGATTCATATCTTTCCCTATCACCCTATGTCTCTCTTTGCCTTACAGATTTTTGACTTGTCTTTAATTCTGCTCAAGTGGGTTTCCTGTTTATTTCACACTTTGAATTTTTCAAGAAAATTAATATAGCTAATCTACTTCTATTACATCATGCTTGGCATCCTCATCCTTCTGCTTCTGAACCAACTCCTGTACTTCCTTGGACCCCATAGACCCCACAGACTCTCCAGACTCCTCTGATTCCCCACTCTCTGATGCCTCATAGGTACCATCTATCCTGGACAACCAATGAGTAGTTGTCCAGCAACTCCCAGAGCTCCCCACAGAGCTCCCAGTGATTCTCCATGATGGCATTTTGTACCTGGTTTCCCTTCTCCAATAAGGCATTTTTGGCATCTATGCCCACCACTATCCACCCCAAGGCCTCCTCAAAGGCACCTGGCCTCTCCATGGCCTCTCCATGGCCCCTTAAATCTCCCAGTTTGTGGGCACTGGCCTCATACACCAAAGAACATTTTGCCTTAAGGTGGGAGCAAGGGCAGCAACCCAGGTCCCAAGTGGATGTCTGGAAACAGTCCACACCCTGGTCATTTTTTGACTCAAGACAAGTTGGGAGCCCTTTTCTAGGCTTCTGTTCACAATGTCAGTGCCTGAAACACCTGTGGAAAACTTGCTTTGTACTGGGGAGTCCCAGGTTCTCCTTTGGGCTCCAACTCTGTCTGCATCCATGGCTTTCACTAGTACACTCTGTCAATAAGAACTTGTTAAAAATAAAAATAATACACTTACCTTCCCTGTAGATGGCCTGGGCATCCACATTCACTCTGCCACAACATATGGGGCCTCTGCTTTTTCTTCTGCTGCTTTCCTAACAGCCTCCTGCTCCTCCCATTTCCTCCACTCCCCCTCTTTCTCTGTGGCCAATGCTGCCTGATACTCCTTCTCAAGCTCCTCATCCTCCTCCCTCACCTTCCTCTCAGCCTCCTTGCATTGCTGCTGCTGCTCTTCATGCTGCTCAATAATTTGAGCAGTAATGAAAGGGGCCCAGTATCCAGGCCCCATGGGTATACTGTGGGTGGTTGTGTTGGTGGGGGGGCATCTGGGCATTGGTTTGGGTCCCATGATGGTGGTTAGAGAAGAGATATTTTTTATTTTCAAATTTTTATAGGCTCCTCACATTTTGAACATACCCAATGAACCTTATCAAGTTCTAGGGCCTCTTTGGGAAATTGGCTTTAATGAGAGGGCACTGTTAGGATCAGAAAACCCACCAGGACCTGGACCCCACTTTATATGTCCCTATCTCTCTTTTACAGTATGAATCACTAACTGGGCTCTGCCCAGATATTCCAGAACCTTAGACACTTGAAGATCTTTGTCCCAATCCACCCCTGAACCTGGTTGACATCTGGTTTATTATGTCCCTATGCATGTTCCTGTATTGTCCCAGCCTTTGTCCTAAGTATGGTCACCCCTCCCTTATTTCTTTTTCACCTGTTTTGTGTTTTTGTCTCACTGGATTTGTAGTACAATAATCCCTAGTTTTATATAGTCTAGCTATGCATGTACTTACAATCCAATCAGAAAATGAACCTAGCATCCACTCAGTATTCTACCTGTCTTGATACCTCTCACTCTCAGAACTCAGTCCCAGTGCATTCCCAGAGCCCATGGGCATTTTGACCTGACATAGCATATTCTCAGAACCCCTGGGTCTCTTGCCCCCCAACCTTGCATATTTCCAAACTTCCCAGGTTTCCCATTTGCCCTGCCTGAAGTTGGACATGACAATCATGCCAAGGTGCAGCACATAAGCTGAAGCCAAGTTCTACCTGCCACCCAGTTTATCTGTGGGTTTTCCCAGAAACCCACCCATAAGCCCTGAGCTTAACAACTATTGGAATAGTAGGCCAAGGATGGAGCCAATTGAAGCAACTACACCCACCAAGTATACTGTAACTCCTGCCACATCCTATGATGCATTCACCTTGTCTGAATACAATCACCATTGCCTCTCACTCATAATGAAGGAGGATGAAGAAGGGTGGCATTCTGAATTATGGCAGCACCTGAAGGACATGCCAGCCAATGTCTCAAAGGATACCAATATCATCGAGTGGTGGCAGGTAAAGCCTTCTCATGATGTTCTCATGTGGTAATATTCATATATAGGATCATTGCAAGGTCTATCCAACACTCACTCACATTGAAATCAATGTCCTTCCTGCACAAGCATCATCTGTCCCTTGTGAGTGGCTGTTCTCTGCCAGCAACAGGTTGCTGACAATCAATGTGCATATTTGGGTGTGAAGTGGTTTGTGTTAAGATCTAATCTAAAAAAGGGGAGAGGCTCTAAGTTGGAGGTTTAATGATTGGAAATGAGCTAATTGGGGGGCCAACAATAGAGATTGTACTAGTTGGGAGGTCTGACTCTATAGATGTAGTGGAGCTTGGCTTCAACTTATGTGTTGTGCCCTCATTGTTAGGGTGCTCCAGTATTTCAAACAGAGCAGATAGTACAATAGAGATGAAGTTCAACACTTATGTAGCTCAATCAGCTGAAGGGCTGAAATACTAAGAGTCATGAAGTAAGAGTTCATGGCTTGCTGAGAACATCATTGAGGGTATTGAGAAGGGAGGAAAGGGACTGGGAACTAATAGAGGGTAATCTAAGTCAATTTTTGAACTAAAGAACTGTAGTATACATGAAGAAGATTTATACTACAACAAGACAGATAACCAGAGGGCCAATCAAGGAAACAAAGGGCAAAGTCAATCATAAGAAGTCAATGACAAGGTGGGGAGACTATATGTAATATACTAACAATGTTAAAAAGGGGTCTGAGGTGGCAAGTGATGTGTAAAGGGGAAAATGATGACAGGAGAGCGAATGGAATGGGGATGGAATGGAGAACCAAAAGGTTAACTACTATAACAAACAAGTGTCAGAGGCACCATGGACAGTAATACTTAGGGTGGGGGTTCTAACAGTGAGTCAATGGTGGGCTTTGGGCCTAAAACAGGTCATGGGGGTCCAAAATGACAGGATCCTAACAGTTTGAAGAGCTGCAACTCATGAAGTTTGCATAGTGTCAAAACATTGCTGATCTTGCTGCTTGGAACTCAGGACTGGTTGAAGAGATTGATTTAGATCTGTGTTAAGAACTGAAAACTGACTAATGTCAGTAGGCTGATGGGGACTGATCGGAAGGACTTGGCTTCAGCTTATATGCTGCGCCCTCGCAAATATCCGTTGGGTGTCCTTAAATTTCAGACGGGCAAAGACTAGTCCTAACAAGTACCTCTCAGTGAGTTACCAATCAGGACTGAAGGATAAGTCAAGTGTCAGGCCAAGGGGTTGGGGACCGAGAGTGGGTGAGCACATGTGAAGGTGGAGGGCAGAATACTTAGTAAGAGACCTCTAGAGATGTATGAGGGTATTCTGAGTCAATATTCTGATTGCCTAGTAACTACAACTACAGCAGGTTCATATACAAGTATTCAGCGTCTAGAAAATACTAACTAGGAGAAGAGCAGAAAACATTATTGACAAATAAGCTTGACTAGGAACAGGAAGGTTACAATTGGTTCAGAGGCCGTGAAATAACCAAGAGCAGGATTACGAGAAAAGGAAATAGTCTGAGGGTTACAAGTATATATAGACATATGTGAAACATAGAGTAGAATGGATCATCATAATAAAAAGGGACATATTAGAGTTTAACCAGATAGTACGAGTATATTTTGACGGGGGTGTAAACAGAGTTTGATCACCGCAAAAGCATAGGTCAGCATCGGGAGACCAACGGTTTCTGATGCGATGACTTGAACGATAACTTGAAACATCGATAGGTGGCAATAACCTCAGGGACCGTCGGGTTGCAACATGGTCATAACAATCTGTATGAAGACATGCTCACAGCTGATGAATTTGAGAATGAACTTGATGCAGCCTTAGTAGTTGATTAGATTAACACTACTAGCCCCTGGGGATGATGTGTGTCACAACTGTCACAAGTCACAACATTGTCACAAACATTCAAAGGTAATATTCAACAACTCTTCAACTCATCAAATTTGACTCGATAAACCCAAACATTATTACAACATTGAATCTCTTTCGACATGTCTCATTTTGATGTCACAAATGATTTCATTATTAAATCATAATATAGTCACAGTGATACAAAGAAAAGCATAACAGGGCCACGAAAGGAGTGAGGGAAGTCAGTCAAAATATCTGTAAAATTAGTGTCATATTAATAATCAAAATCTAACTTGTTGTAACTTCTTCAACAACACTTCCATGAGCTCTCATGACTGGTAATAGCCTCTTACTTCATCGACAGGGTGAATATATACTTCGTCGAATGAGGCTTTCAAATTTGATCAATAGAATATTATTCGACTTTATTGAAGAATATTCAATTCGTGACAATGTGTCAATGGACATACTGACTATCATTTATTGTATGTATGATAACCAGTCTCAACTGCACCTTTGACTGGTCTCAGTTTGGACCATTGCAGACTGGTTATGTGGCTTCAACCTAACTTATATTGACTGGTTATTGTTGGTTTGGTCCAGTTTTGGTAGAGTCTAGTGGTTATACAAATATCCAGGACTGGTTATGGTTTTGGTTGACTCAAGATTACCCAAAAAAACTGACTGAACTGGATTTTCAAACACTATTAATAACACAGAGAACTACTATACAGATTTTTAGTGGAGATTTTCTGACTGCTCCCCCTCACTTCTTTCATTGCCTTTTTATGCTATTTATCATTTACATATGATGAAGATATCATATAAGAATGAAACCATCAATGATGCCAAACTGAGACAAATCAAAGTTTGGTTGAATATTGAGTTGAATAATATTGAAAGATAGTCAAGTCATAATGTCAAGGTTGAGTTGAAGTATTGTTGAAGAGGGTCTTGTATGTTTTTGTGACAGCTTTGTGACATTTGTGACATCAGCCCAAGCCATCCAAAGCCAAGCCTGAGGATACTCTGGAAATACACTCATCACCCACATTACTCTGAAGCCTAAAATATTCCAAAAATATGCTCACTTTATTATTTTATATTATTTACCCTTTTAGTATACTGTAACTCTAAGCTATCAGAACCCTTGGCTATTATTCCCCTGGTCTCTAGTTTAGGACTTTCCTCCAACTACCCAACTATATTGTACATATCTATGTTACAACCGTGTTGCAACCCGACAGTCCCAAGGTTATCACCACTGTAACTCTAAGCTATCAGAACCCTTGGCTATTATTCCCCTGGTCTCTAGTTTAGGACTTTCCTCCAACTACCCAACTATATTGTACATATCTATGTTACAACCGTGTTCAACCCGACAGTCCCAAGGTTATCACCACCTATCAATGTTTCAAGTTATCACTCAAATCATCGCATCAGAAACCGTCAGTCTCCTGATGCTGATGTATGTTTTCATGGCAATCAAACCCCATTTACGCCCCCCATCAAAATATACTCGTTGTTACGACTGGAAATCCCGCCGGACTCCAGGCACTAACTTATACGCACCCACACCCTATATGCACCCATTATCAGTTTACCAGAATTCCCGCCGGACTCCATACGTCAGACTTGTCTATGTTCAACTTCATTACATTGTGTTTCAGTCACCAGAAAACCCACCGGACTCCATCCCTGTCTATGTCCGACCTCGTCCCGTGCATCAGTCACTGGACCCCACTCGTAAAACCTGTCATCCCTCTAACAGAGCCCTGTTCCCATTTTAGTCAAATAACCTGTCACGATTCAGACTCCGCTCCTGCTCCATTTCCCGTTATGGTTTATGATTTGTCATGATTTGGACTCTGCTCCATTCTGTCCCATTCCTAACACCAAATTTGGTGTTTACTATTCTCATTTCATGTTTTGCTAGTTTCATTTCATCATTACTGGATTTGGTATGTCATTCACTCCACGGTCTATTTAAACTGGCAGATGTTGTACATACAATCCAGTCAGAAAATCAGCTTAGATTCCCCCCAGTAATCTAATACATTTTCCACTCTAAACTCCTACTTGAATTACACCACTCACACTAGTCGGAGCCCACAGGCTCTGGCACATCTATCTCTCTTACCTACAGTATCTCAACTTACATCTTGACTCACACCCTCTCAACCCACAACCTCTGACCACCCCTTGACCCACGAACCCCACCCGGACTCCCTGGGATTCCCGTCCGCCTGTCTGAAATTGGACAACACAATCTCGCGAGGGTGCAGCCTATAAGCCAAGTCCTACCAGATATTCCACGGGTTTCTCTGGAAACCCACCATGTACGTACCTTAACACTCATACTATCCAGTTATACTCTGATACGTCCCTTTTTATTATGATGATCTGTTCTACTCTATGTTTCACATATGCCTATATATACTTGTAACCTTTGGACTATTTTCTTTTCTCATAATTCTGCTCTCGGTTAATCACAGCCTCTGAACTCATTGTAACCTTCCCATTCCTAGTCAAGTTTATTTGTCAGTAATGTTTCCACTCTTCCCTTAGTTAGTATTTTCTAGATGCCGAATACTTGTATATGAACCCACTGTAGTTGTAGTTACTAGGCAATCAGAATATCGACTCAGAACACCCACATTCATCTCTAGAAGTCTTATACTAAGTATCCTGCTCTCTGCCTACACATGAACTCGCCCACTCTCGGTCCCCAACCCCTTGGCCCAACACTCGACTTATCCTTCAGTCCCGATTGGTAACTGACTGTGAGGTACTCATTAGAACTAGTCTTCTCCCATCCAAAATTTAAGGACACCCAATGGATATTTGCGAGGGTGCAGCATATAAGCTGAAGCCAAGTCCTTCCAATTGGTTGCCATTGGCCTACTGACATTAGTCAGTTTTCAGTTTTTAACAATGTACCTCACAATTCTGTCCATTTCTTTGTTCCCATTTGTAGTCTACCCTTTTTCTGCTCAATTTGTAGAACAATGCCTACTCTTGGTTAAAATACTGTGATATAAAGTAGTTATGGCTCAATTCAAATATTGACTTTGAATCTGGTATATTTTCAGTCTGATTGTTAGGATACACACTCAGGCCGGGTTTCCGGAGAAACCCGCGGGATATCCGGTAGGACTTGGCTTCAGCTTATAGGCTGCGCCCTCGCTAGATCGTATTGTCCAATTTCAGACAGGCGGACGGGAATCCCGGGGAGTCCAGGCGGGGGTTCGTGGGTCGTGAGTCGTGGGTCGTGAGTCGTAGGTCGTGAGTCGTGAATCGAGATAGTCGAGAGAGATAGATGTGCCGGAGCCTGTGGGCTCCGACTAGTGCGAGCGGTCTGATAAGAGTAGGGTTTAGAGAGGAAAATGTATTTAGATTACTGGGGGGAATCTAAGCTAATTTTCTGACTGGATTGTATGTACAACATCTGCCAGTTTATATAGACCGTGGAATGCATGACATACCGAATCCAGTAATAATGAGACGAAACGAGAAAAACATAAAACAGGAATAGTAAACACCAAATTGGTGTTAGGAACGGGACGGAACGGAGCGGAGTCTGAATCGTGACAAAGCATAACCCATAACGGGAAACGGAGCGGGAGCGGAGTCCTAAATCGTGACAGGTCATTTGACTAAAACGGGAACGGGGCTCGATTAGAGCAGTGACGGGATTCTAAGCGGGTTCCGGTGACTGATGTGTGGGACGAAGATGGACATAGACAGAGACGGGGTCCGGGGGAAGTCCGGTGACTGATATGTGTCTCAATGAGGTCGAACGTAACGAGTCTTGACGTAACGGAGTCCGGCGGGAAATCCTATAAACAGACGATTGGTGCTTGTAGCGCGTGGGGGCGTACGAGTTAGTGCCCGGAGTCCGGCGGGATTTGTCCGGTCGTAACAGTATCCTCCCTTTATGCCGAAGTCCCAAGGAGGCTCTAGACCTAAATAAGGTTCTTGTCGGCTACGCGCATGTGTCAAAAGTCATGTCGGTTACACGTATGTGTCAAAGAGTCATGTGATCTGGAAGGTAAGGTTCAAACGCGACGAGCCTATATAAAAAATTGAAAAAATAGAAATTTCTTCTTCTTTATTACCCCCATCTTCGTCACTATGGGACCAAAACCAACACCACGCAAGCCAATGCCGACAGCAGGGCCCTCCACGGGCACTCCGTATCGGGCACCGTGGACGGCGGCCCAATTGTTGGCGCGGCGAGAAGAGCAGCGCCAGCTTCGTGAAGCAGCAGAGAGAGAGGCGAGGGAGGCTGAGGAGGCCCTGGACAGAGAGTACCAGGAAGCATTGGCCGCGGAGGAAGAGGCCGCAAAGGAGAGGGAACGTGAGGCGGAGGAGGCTGCGCGAGTGACCGCGGAGAACGCCCGGGTGGCTGCGGAGAAAGCCCGGTTGGCCGCGGAGAGGGCCGCCATTGTTGCGGGAAAAGTAAGTCCCAAATTCACTTGTCGACTTTTACTGACTTGTGATTTTCAGCGCAAAGCGACAGAGGTGGAGTCGGAGTCCGAGGGGGAGCCAGAGAGCCCCCAAAAGGTAGGTCTCATGTCCATGGAATACCTGCGGAGACTGATCAATTCAACAGAAGGCAAGGAAGGCGGCGCCAGTCCGTCTTCCGACGCGGAATGAACCGCGGTGTTCCAGTTGCAACGACTGGAACACGGAATGCAACCGAAAGGCCGGCCGGGGGCCGGGATGTTATCAATGCGCGCACCTCAAGGTGAGGTGCTCGCTTGTGCACAAGCAGGCCACGGGATCCGGGGCGCGAGACATAAGCGGGACGGACGGGTTGTCCGGGTTGGACGAGGTCCTTGGACGGATCGCCGAGGGCATCGAGGCCCAAAACGAGTTGCTCCGGAAGAGCAACAAGGTCCAAATTGTGGTGGCAAAGGAGCTGTCCGGACTCTGCGAGGAGTTTTGGAAGTTCCTGGCGGAGTATGGCGGCTATGTCTTTGAAGAGCCACAAGTCGGGAGTTCCGAGGATGCCGGATCGGATGAGGACGGGGTTGCCGCGGAGGTCGCGGAGCTCCCTGAGGAGGTAGCTGAGGCAGAGGGGAAAAAGCATAGTCCCATAAATGTAGACTGAAAAGTAATATAGAAATAAAAGTAATTGAACATAAAAGTAAAGCATGAAAAACATAAAAATAAAAGTCAAAGCCAAAGTCCGCAGAGAGTCGGCTTAAAGACTTGACAAGACATGTCAGAACCTGTAAAAGCAAAGAGAGACATAGGGCGACAGGGAATAGTGAAAATGAGTCCAAACGTAACACGGGGTCTGCGGAGTGCGGTCAGAGAGACGATAATGGTCCAGGTTTGAGTGGGTAAGCTGTATGAAAGTCAGTAACGATTTCCGTGGCATTACCGAGTTCTGTGGCCAAAATCCATGAGGTTTCTTCATCGGTGCCCTCGTAACCCGCCCACTTGACCAAGTAAAGCAGTTTACAAGTGCGTCGACGCTTGTCAATTTTTGAATCTAAAATCTGCGAGATTTCAAACTCGGGTTCTCCGTCAATGACGACAGGAGGAGGCGGAGATTGCACGCGATCCGGGATAGTGTTAGCAGTACAAGGTTCTAGCATAGAGACATGAAATACCGGGTGTACCGCGCGCATGCTATCCAGAAGCCGTAGAGTCCAAGAAACTGAACCTACTTGTGCGATAATTTCAAAGGGACCTAAATATTTTTCAGCAAGCTTCTTTGACGGACGGGTAGTCCGGAAGAATTGAGCTTTGACATAAACACGGTCACCAATCTTGAAGTTTGGTGGCGGGATCCAGTGTTTGTCCACTGAATGTTGGTATTGCTCTTGGGCGGACAATATTGCAGTCCGGAGTTCCTCGTGGAGCTCGTGGAGGTCCGTGGTGAACTCTTGAGCACGGACAGAGGCGAGATTTCGTTCTGGATGTACTGTAATGTTTGGATTATATCCTTTATTTGCAAAGAACGGGGAAACGCGAGTAGTGGCCGAGGGTGCATTGTTGTAAGCAAACTCTGCAAGTGGTAACAAGGTTTTCCAATTGTCCTGTTGATAGTTGCAATATACGCGGAGGTATTGTTCCAATGTCTGGTTGACGCGTTCGGTTTGTCCGTCACCTTCCGGGTGATGTCCGGACGTGAAATGTAATGTCATGTCCAAGGATTTTCCGAGGGATCTAAAGAAGTGAGACACGAACTCTGATCCTCGATCGGAAGTCACGTGGGATGGAACTCCGTGCTTGGAAAATACGTGGATGATGAAAAGTTCCGCTAACTGCACGGACGTAATTGTATCATAAGTAGGGATGAATATACCTTGTTTTGAGAATCTGTCAACAACGACTAGAATAGCGGAAAAGCCTTCGGAAGCCGGTAGGTGTTCAATGAAATCCATAGATATAGAATTCCACAGGTGTTCCGGTACCGGGAGTTGTTTCAAAAGGCCGTATGGCTTGTGTCGCTGAGATTTCGAGCGGGGACAAGTAGTGCAAGATTTACAATAGTGCTTAACGAATCCACGGAGTCCGGGCCAAGTATATTCTCTTCTTATTAATGATAGAGTTTTGTTGTACCCGAAATGTCCTGAGAGTGGATGATCATGTTTGTATTGAAGGATCCTGAGGCGGAGGCCGTCGGAGTCCGGTACATAGATCCTATCGTCAAGTCTAATGAAACCATGTTGATCAAGAGACCACCGAGGTTGATCGGGGTCCACGGGATTGTCTAGATGAGCTTTAGTAATGGGGTCTAGGGGAATTGCCGATAGAATATCCTGATGTAACTTCTCGATATCCATAATGATAATTCCACGGACAATGGGATTGACGAGGAAAGTTGCACGGACCGATGCGGTAAGTTGTTGATTCGTAAAAATAGGTTTCAGGTTGTGCGGATTTACCGTTGCATAGTTGTTGCTCCCCTCTTTAGGATAGACGTCCCATCGTCTAGTTAAAGCGTCGGGTTTGCCGCTGAGACGGCCGGGTCGAAAACGGATAATCATGTTGAAGGCGGAGAGATATTCAGACCAGCGGGCCTGCCGACGGGTCAAGAGTTTTGTGGTAGAAAAGTATTCCAGGTTTTTGTGATCTGTTACAACGTCAATAGGAGCTCCTGAACCTTCCAAATAGTGTCGCCACGCTTTGAAAGCTGAAAAAATTGCCAGAAGTTCTTTATCATGAACGTCGTAGTTGAGCTCTGCTCCGGTAAAAGTCCGGGACAGAAAAGCCACGGGATGGACTTCTCCGTCAGAGTCCTGGATAGAGAGAATGGCTCCAAGTGCATAGTCGGAGGCGTCCGTTTCAACAATGAGCGGGAAGTCCGGTTTCCAATGCGACAGAATAGGAGCTGTGGAAAAAGAATTTTTTAAAAGATTGAAAGCTTTTTGACACTTATCGTTAAAGTTCCACGGAGTACCCTTACGCGTAAGATGGGTAAGGGGTACCGTGATGTCGGAATATCCACGGATAAAACGTCTATAAAAATTGGCAAAGCCGAGGAAGGATTGTATATCTTTAACTTTTCGGGGTTCGGGCCAATCTTTGATGACTTGCACTTTAGTTTCGTCCATGCGGAGTCCATCGGGTCCCATCATGAAACCTAGGTATTCCACGGAGTCCGTGTCAAAAGTACATTTTTTACCATTTGCGAATAAACCATGTTGTCTGAGCCTACGGAGAACCTCACGGACTTGTTTGTTGTGTTCCGCGGGATTCTCAGAGTAGATAAGAATGTCGTCCAAGTACACAATGACGCATACATCGAGCATGTCGGAGAAAATGTCGTTGATAAAACGCTGAAAAACAGACGGGGCATTAGTGAGTCCAAAAGGGATGACCAACCACTCGAAGGCCCCATAGCGGGTTCTAAAAGTGGTTTTCCATTCGTCACCCGCGGCAATCTGGACCAAATGATAGGCGTGCTTGAGATCTATGTTGGTGTAAATCCGGGCATTCCGCGGAGCATCGAGCAGGTCAGATATAAGTGGGAGTGGATATTTGTCCTTTTTGGTGACAGCATTGAGTCCTCTAAAATCAACACATAGTCTAAGGGATCCATCCTTTTTTCCGACAAACAAAACAGGTGCTCCAAATGGAGACTTTGAGGGTCGAATAAAACCTATGGACAAATGTTCATCCAGGAAATCACGGATTGCGGATAGTTCCGTGGACGAAAGCGGGTAAATATGTCCTAGGGGTGGCTGGGCGCCATCTTCAAGATCGATTTTTAAGTCGTATTCTCTGTGAGGCGGAAGCCGGTCAGCTTTTCGCTTGCTAAAAACATCCGCGAAGTCATGGTATTTCTCCGGGATGCCTTCTAGGTCAGCAGCTTGCTCAGATTCGGATACTGGGGTTGAGAAACGTCCAGTTGCTTCATCAATTTTTAAGTTGATAGTGAACGCCTGGGAACCATCCATTTTTGAAGCCCTAATAAAAGCTGCAGCATTAATCAGAGAAATGGACGGAGGTGCCGTGGGTTCCGGGGAAGCTATAGGTGCCGTAGGGATCACAGGAGTCCTTGAGACTGCAGGTGCCGGGAAGGCCATGGGTGCCGTGGAGGCCGAGACAGGCGCAGTTTCCTCGGTCGCCGCGGGAGTCCGGAAAGTTATACTGTTAGCTATCCAGTCAATCAACGGATTGTAGCGGGTAAGCCAGTTATGTCCTAGAACCACCGAGCAACTTGAGTCTAACTGGGTCACATAGAAAGTGACCAATTGAGATGTTCCACAAGGGAAACTGATGGGTAAATCACAAGCTTGGGTAACAACCGAATTACTTGTGCCATCGAAGAGGCGGAGACCGGACGGGATTTTATCGAATAAGTTGACAAAGAATTTTTTTGCGTGAATTTTGTATCTAAAAAACAATGAGTCGAGCCGGAATCTATGAGAGCTGAAAAAACGAAATTCGGAAGCATATTAGACATAAGTTTAACGAAAATGAATCAGAATGTGAAAGAGCGGATGC